>PVKP010040001.1:0-19764 GCA_004027715.1 Plecturocebus donacophilus
AGGCAGGCAGGCAGGCAGGCAGGCAGGCAGGAAGGCAGGCAGGCAGGCAGAAATATGGTGGTAACTAGTAGAATCAACAATAAGAGATTTGAAGTGGCTGCTTCCAAAGCACAAGAAGCAAAGGTGAGTGGGGAAATCGGGGCAAGAAACCATTGTTTTTCAGTAAAAATCTATACTGCTATTAGATTTGTAAAACAATATACATGTTTTACTCTGATGAAAAATAACATTTAAATTAAAAATAATATGTATAACAAGATATGGGGAGTAAAAAATTATACATAAAGGGTAGCCTGGCATGGAGGCTCACACCTGTAATCCCAGCTACTCAGGATGCTGATGGAGAGGATCACCTGAGACCAGGAGTTCGAGGCTGCAGTGAGCTATAATTGCACTACTGTACTCCAGCTATAAATGACAGAGTGAGGGCCCACCTCTAAGAAAAATAAAGAAAAACGATGTCCGTGCTTGTTCCAAACTTAACTAGAGTTGCCAGGAAGCCCAGTGTGCCCACTCAGGTGGTCACCTGACAGACATATCTGCATGTGGAGGGGAACAGCAGGCTAACAGGGCCTGATAACATAAGTATTTGAATGACTTAACTCCCTCTCATCAATTCTATACTTACCTTGGTAACTGTCAGTAATGTGACAACTGCCCAATAATTTGATTTGTCACTTAATTTACCCTAAAGGGGAACTTAGGCAAGCCTATTCAGTGCTCAGAAAAGCTTAATTTTGTACTGTAGAATTAATAATTTGGCATTCTGTTTTTATAGCCCAGCCTGGTCTGGAGCTTTGGGACCAAGAACAGGGCCAAGTTCACCTGAGAATGGTAGGCTTTTGGCCAAAAAGCTGATGACCAGGCAAAAACCATCTTGGGAGACTTCCTGACTCTGGATAGCAGCCTCCTCCTGCTCAGGAGCTGCCCTAAGCTTAGTGTCCTCACCATGTTGCCTTAAGCGAAATCAAAACCACCAGTTAGTCTCGGTTATTTCCCTACATTACACTAAATATCTGAAAGACAATTGTATCTGAGCACTTTTAGGAAGACACAGTGGTCACTTATGGCTCTTTTCAAGCAAAGATATTCTTTGACAGGTGCTTTCAGGACCCCACAGGACATCATGGGCAGAAGCTAAACTTCTAGAACTTTTAAAATAAAGAGTTCAAACATTTAAAATATCATGGTAATAGAACATTTAAGTTTTTTAATAAAGAAAACATAATAATAAGTATTGAGTACTTCCAATGTGCTCTTTACATGTAGTATTTCATTTAATCTTCACAAAACCCTATGGTATAGGATCATTCTATTTGTCATATATATTTATTTATTTACAAAGGAGGAAAATAAGTTACGGCAACACTGAATAATTTAGCCAGGGTCACATGGCAAGATGGAGCAAGGATTCACACCTGGGTTGTCCGCTCAGTGGGTGTGGTTCTCAGCAGCAGTGAAGTGTCTTACTGAGACTCACACGGCAAGTCAGCAAGTGAGAAGTAGAGCTAGGAAGAATCAGCTCTTGTCTTTTACTACAAGTCAGCAGAAGGAAGTGGAAGCCAGTGAAACCCTTGAGACATTATAATCTCCCCTAACTATAGCCACTACAGCCAATTCCATTAGCTCCAAACCAGCTGAGTAAATACCTGCGTTATATTAAGCCCCCACAGTGATTGCCTGGTGAAGAAGTGCCTCTGTGCAACTGAATCCAAAAATTAGAAATTAAGTTCTGAAATCATAAGAGAACTGTTGGTGACAGGGCAAATAAAAAAGTATAGCACATTAAAATTGATGGATGTTTCATTTTCGAGTTGAAACAAGTATCTCACAAAGATAACTTCAAGCATTTGCCTTACTTCCCCCTGGAGAAAGGAGAACACAAAGAAAATGGCAACTTTAGGAGGTTTCCAGAGTTCTAACAAACTTGTCCTTCATTTTTAATCAAGGCTACCATTTATTGAGCAATTACTTTGATGTGTGAACAATAAAGCTAAGCACCTTTCAAACATTATCATCATTGTTGTCTTCAATTAGTCCCTTGCTATGAGTTGATTAGTCTGCTAAGCACTATGCAAAGATTACCTCCTTAATCCTGGCCACTCTCCTGTGAGGCAGGCCATAGTATTTTATATCCATTTGACAGGTAAAGAATATGAGTGTAGAAGTTTATAAAAATTGTATAAGGTAATGGGAGAGCCATAACTTGAAGCTAAAGCCCAGAACCCATATACATTGGAAAGTAAAGCCTTGCTTATTACCTACCATGCTGTATTACCTATTTACCCTTTTTTTTAATATTCACAACACATTTTCAAGGTGCTTTAATGTTTATTTTACAGATGAGAAAAATAAGTCTCAAAGAGGTTAAATCACTTTCTAAAGACACACAGCTGGTAAGCAGCAAAGCTGGGATTCAAACCCAGGCTTGTTTCACTCCAAACTCCAAGCTCTTCAACACTACACTACAGTGTCTGTCTTTTCATTGAGATGTCAGTGTGTTCGTTTAATAAACATTTATCAAAGGCTTACTCGGCACCAAGCACTGCTGTAGGTACTTGGGATACAATGTGAATAAAACAGATAGAAATCCTTCCCTGTAGGGTTTACATTCTAGTGGTAGGAGGCAGACAATAAACATAATAAATGACAAATGACACAGTATGTTAGAAAGTGATCACTGCTATGGGAAACAAACTAGGGTAACAGAGATTTAGTTTAAGGTGTGGGAATACATTGCAATTTTAAACAAAGTGGGCGACAGAGGCTTCATGAGAAAAAAGAAATATGAACATAGAGTGAACAGAGCAGAGGACAGCACACATGTGAATAACCAGTCAGTTCTATATCCTTTCAACAGAAATCTGTAAAGAGAAATCCTTTAACATCTTATCTCATGTATAAATACCAAGGAAGCAGAAAAGTTAAAAAGCCAAGGGCCTGGGCTTTGTCCCCTAACTTGCAAAAATGCATACTGCAAGGAGATAAGAAAATATGCACACAGCTCATCTGCCATAAAAGATGGAAATGGTAAGGTTGGTAGCTGTGTCTAGACAAAGAAAAAAAAAAGAGAGAGAGCTAAATATTTTACCTATCAAGAATTAGCTCCCAAAGTCAGTGGCCTTTCCCAGGCAATCTGGGTGATGTCTTCATCAAGCTCTCAGTCTACAGATGTTAACATTATAAAACTATTCCCATAAAATTGCACTGCATAACAGCCAAAGACTGGCTGAACCCCTGCGACCCAAACGTGATATCTCCAGAAAAACCAACAAAGGCAAGCTATATTACACTTTCCACGAGTACACAAAGCCTAGACTATTCTGAGTAAAAATTCATTACTTGGAGAGTTCAGTCTAAGACTGTGGGAATTTACAGAAATAATCTCTTCATCCACATAAAAAAAGAATTCCTTTATTAGGAAAGATCCTGAGAACACATCCTTCTATTGCAGACTTTCTAATAAGGAAAAATTAAGGCTAGACACTGAATTTTGGTGCTTTATCTCCTCTGTGAATGGCCTTCAGTGAACCATCTTCTCCTTACAGGTCACAAACAAGTTTTGTTGGCTACATCTGAGGATACAACAACATATATTCTATAGGGCTTCTCCAGTATCAGGCTGGATTGCAGGGCATGTAACAAAGTAAAGGAACTGAAGAAGCAAAACTGTCTAGTGAGTAATGGAAGTTAAGATTGCAAAGTTATTCCTAGGGTTAATATTAGTAAAGTATTACATGACTATGAAATTTATTTCTATTTTTGATTTCCTTGTTGACCCTTTGGATAGAGGGTGGTTCTATAGTAGATGTTTCCAATTGGCAGTTGTGCATGACCAGAAGCTTCAGATCAAGTAAGTCAACCAGGACTTTGATCCAAGGCCTGTGTTCCACTACTGGACCACAGTGCTTTTCATGGTACAGGTTCCACAAAAGAGAGACAAAGGAAGAGAGGGAAGGAAAAGCCACGAGAGAGGTAAATAACTTCCAGTTCAATCCCTCATTGAATCCACATATGTTTACTGAGCAACCACTGGAGGACAGGCGTTATTCCAGTTTCTGGGTAACAGGACTAAGATGACTTCTGTCTGCCCTTGTGGAGTGAGACCCCCTAGTTAGCGTCCAACAGTAAACAAGAAAACCAGGCAATTTCAGATATGATGAGTAATGTGAGGAAATAAAATATTGGGTGTAGATACTGATAGGACAGTCAGGGGAGGCCTGTCTGAGATAGGACATTGAGGCTGAGATCTGAGTGATGATCCTGGGGTAGCACAGACTTCAGGGTAGAGTACCAGGCAGGAGAGATGAGTAGAAAGGTCCTAAAGATGCTTAGGATGCCCTGGGAATCCAGCAAGACCAGCACGGCTGGAGTTACTACAAGAGGTGGTCAGAGCAGTGGGCAGGGCTGAGCCAGGCAATGCCTTGGAGGCTGGCACCCAGCCTTTGGCTTGGTTGCAAGAGTGGTGGGAGGCCACTGGTGGACTGAAGCAGAAGACTGACATGATCTGGTTTATGTTTTAAAATGTGCTGATTGTGAGGAGTCAAGCGCCAACATTTAAGCCTTCCACGAAGGCACAGCTTTTGTGTTCTTTGTAACACACTTAAAATATTCATGAGTGCTCAATCCATCTTGGCTAGGGGGGCAAAAAAGAAATATCTACCAAAGCTCTTCTTCTCCAGGCCACTGAGTGTTGGGAGAAGTAGAGAGACAGAAACACTGGGCCCCAAAGACATGCTGGCTGGCCACCACCTCTCCCCCCTTCTCAGGATGGCCATGGGTGATGCCTGAGGGGAGAAGGTGTCTGATCACACTGTGGCTGCTATAGTTGAATCTTAACAGTAGCAGTGGCACCAAAGCAGAATATTTCTAGTTGGAAACACTTTCAAATAGAATTCCAGCTCATCCAGGGCAGGTTGTGTTCTCATTCTATCAGTTGGTAAGTACTTATTGCATCTCTACTAAATGCAGTATAGGAACAAACAAAGATGAAAAGGTGAATGCTGTGTAAATTAAAGATGCGCTGTGACTTTGAGGATTTGAAAGTCTCATGGAGAAGATAAGACAAAAGAGGGAAAATACCCAGTGACACACAGAACTATCTTCGCATATATGTAGATACTTAGACATAGAGCTAAAACCCAGATCTTTTGATTCCCAGTTCATCACTATCCCAGGTGAACAAATCCACAAAGCCCATAATTTATGATTCTAATTGTGATGAGATGTGAACATACATTCTGCCAGGAATCTGTAACTCCCACTATTACCCCCAATAAGACAAAGGTCATCCATAAACAGCCACTTGGCAGAATCCACTTCAGCAAATTCAATCTCTTCCAACCCACCATGAGTTTCACTTCCCTGTGGGAAAGATACAAAATGTACATGGGAGGAAGTGAGAGTGACGTGCTGGTGATCAGTTGCCTTTTCTGAAAAAGTGCAATCTACACAATGATATATATGTATACACAGAGGTAAATGGCTGTGTGATATATATGTCTGTGTGTATGTGCACACATATATGCATTTTAATAGCTAATCCAAGAAAAATAAGCAGGACCTGGATATGTTAGATGTGTCTACAGGGTATCCAAAGTGATATTTCCCAGAATGGTTGGATAAAATTGACCTGGCTTCTCTAGTCAGCAGGAAATGCAATTCTCTTCTTGCTGCTCAGGGAGAAATGTTAGAACTCCATTAGAGGCTTTCTGTTAGTCTCTCCTATCCACTCAATTTCTAATAAAAATGGCATTTAGGTCACTTACTTAAAACAACAGTGATTTATAACTGCAGCTGGGAACTGCATGGAAGTCTGCAGCACATAACTTGACATCTGAAAAGTTCAGTTTTAATCTGTATAAAATAAGAATCATAAAACTGACAGCCCCAGAATCAGAACAGGGGAGCTTCAGTGTGAAATAAATTGCTTAATTATGACAAAGCATGGTGAAAATAGCAGCCACTAACATTTTTATATGATACTCATACACAAAGTGATATGATTGATCTGATGTTAATTCAGATATATCAGTCCAATAGATTATAATCCTCTATTGTGAGCTAGATAGACATCAAACTGAATTATGGGCCCATAAGCAAAATATTCTTAAAATAATTTCCCTTTCATGTTTGAGGACTCTCCTTCAAGGGTCTTATATATACCACAGCAGTTCTAACATAATCCCTCTACAAAATGGTCTATATCTAGAAGTATTGTTCTTTTCATTAATATTAATGTTTGCCAAATAATCAATCAAATCCTACACACAAATTCTTTCATTTGAAAGGATTTTAGAAGACTACTTCTTTCATTTGACTCTCCCAGTGGTACACATGTTCTCTTTGACGTTAAACGCAATGACATCAAACTATGTTTCTAGGTTTGCATAAAGGAATTTTTTTTCATATAATACCATATGTATTTGTCTTACTCCAGTTGTACAAATTGAGGTATGTTTTTAATATATGTGGTTGTCACAGTTTTCCTATTATTAGGACTACTCTGGGGATCTGAATCAGCTGGATTGTTCACCTTCAGAGCTCACAACCAAAAGAGCAAGAATTTCCAAAGAGCAAAAGAAGTATTGCCTTTATGGAAAGCACAATACTCTTCCCCTTTTCAAATTGTTTTTCACCTATCTGAAGAACAACAGGCCATCAGAGGCAGTGCACTGGGTTAGACTTACAAGTGAACTTTTCAGGAGAAACAGTACCTAGAGAGAGCTCAACGTTTGACCTCCAACTTTAGACCTGATTCAGAATTCTGTTCTGTTTTCCTAGAAGATGAGCCCAACACCTCTGTAACTTTTTGCATAATATATAGAACTACAAAAATAAATGGTGTGCTGATGTTTTTGATAAAACAATAACATATATTTTTACGGCACTTTACAAAATGTTTTCATATTTATTATGCATTTGAGGCACAGCCTTGTAAGGTTGGTACTACTATCATTCCTGTTTTATAGAGATATCAGAGTCACCAGGAACATATGTAATTTGTCAAAAGACACTCAGCTCTTAGTAGTAGAGTCATAATTTGGTCTCATAGTCTGTCTTCTGTTCATCTGTACCTCATTCCCTCTGATAACTTTGCTCAGATCAAAAAGCCATCACCCTTCCAGGGAAATGTTGGAGCTCAGAACAGGATACCCCAAAATATGGCACCCTGGCATATCAAGTATTTTAAGCTAAAGGACATTAGAAAACCACAGAAGCAGGAAGGTCACTCTCTGTCCTTCTCCTGCCTTTCCTTCTGAAGCAGGCCGTAAAATAATTTTCTGATCTACCTTCCCTAAAAGTAGGCCTTAAGACCTTCATTCCAGAGCAGTCCTACCCTATACCTGGAAGCCAAGAAGAACCTGAACAAACAGGCCTTGCAAAGTTCTCCTTAGTTTCTTACCATTAGATCATACTCTGTGGTCCATCAATCACACTTCTGTACGATTATCATACATAATCATAATCATACTTCTGTATGATTATCCATAGAAACACACAGTTTTTCTTGGGTCTTTGGGTCATTTCTAAGCGCTCCAGTGTCACATACAACTCTGTTAAATAAATTTGTTATGCTTTTTGCTTGTTAATCTGCCTTTGCTATAGGGTTCGGTAATGAAGCTTGCAAAGGGTGAGAAAAAGACATTACTTCTTCTAACCATACAGTTTCTGGTGCCCAGACAGGAACCTAAAGCCTAGCCCCATTAGTGCAAAGACCAATCACTTTGCCAGGAAAGGACTGCTCAGGGGGAGGGATACAAATAAAGAACAAATGTGATGGGAATATCCATCTATAAACCCAGTGCATACACTTAATCCAATTTAGTAGTGTTACATCTTATTAAATGTGCATTTCCTACACTGCTACATTTATAATTCACATTATAAATGAACACAATTATATTCAACTCTCAAAATGCCAACCATCTATTAGAGTGAATTGTTTTTTTCCTCTGTGCTACTTGATTCATACCAGTCAATAGCATTTATCATATTATTATATTATACAGTTATTTTATTTTATTTTTTTGAGACGAGTCTCACTCTGTCACCCAGGCGGGAGTGCAGTGGTGCGCGATCTTGGGCTCACTGCAACCTCCACCTTCTGGGTTCAAGTGATTCTCCTGCCTCAGCCTCCCGAGTAGCTGGGATTACAGGCACGTGCCACCACGCCCGGCTAGTTTTTGTATTTTTAGTAGAGATGGGGTTTTGCCAAATTGGCTAGGCTGGTCTTGAACTCCTGACCTCAAGTGATCCACCTGCCGCAGCCTCCCAGTGTGCTGAGATTACAGGTGTGAGCCACCACATACAGCTGGCAGCTAGTTATTTTTACACCAGTCTGCCCTACTGGTCTGGGAGCATCTTAAAAACAAGAACCATGTCCCATTCATTGCCAGCATAGCACCTGGTATATCTTAGATCCTGAGGAAATGATTGCTGAATACTCACTAGGGGACATAGTGAGCAGGGGACTCACACATTTATTTGTAATATACTTAGCCATAAATGAGTGATAAATCTTAAGAGAACAAACTTTACTAAGGCCAGAGCACCATCTGAAACATACAATAACTCTGCTATTATAATTCTAGCTCTGAATTCGGTTTAAGAATTCTGTTTGTACTACGGACAAATATTTATCATAGGTTCATAAGGGTCTATCCACTTCAGACATCAAGGTAATAGGAAGCTCTAACGGTAAAGTGAATTTAATATGAGATAGGAAGGTGAGATCTAAGATTATCTTACTCATTCCAAGACGTCTAGTCACTTGGCCGGTATTCTACCTAAGCCACTTGACATAGATTATCACATTTATTTCACATTAAACCCTGTGGGAAGTATTATAAGCTATTTTAGAGGTACAGTTCTAAGAGATAAAGAGACAGTTCCCAGAATATGGAGATAAAGACTCCCTATTCCATGTTTTTCTACTACCCAATGCAACCTCCATGCATATCCCTTTAGTTTGGAATAGGTAATATCCAGGCAAGGCAGATGAGACATGGTAAAGAAGGAAATCAGAACACAGTGCTGACCCCTCTCTCTCACTCTCTGCCATCCACTTTTCTTGGATCCTAAAAGCTTCTGACATCTCATTCAGCACCCTCTAATTGCCCTAAATGAGTTTCTACTAATCTCTTCTCCGATTAAAATAATCCTTGCTCAACCTCCTACTCCTTATAACTATCTCAAGGCTCCATAAAAGTCGTCGTAACAAATTTGTATCTACTTTACCTTTACTACCTTTGCTAGCCTCCAGAAAACTAAACACCCTAGGAGATGCCTCCTGTACTTCTAGCATTAATTCAAAATAAATGAGGTCCCAGATCCACCAAAGCATCTCTCACTGGCTTACCCTAAATCTTGTCACAAACCCCTGGCCATCCAAAACATTACCTACTCAGAAAACTTTCTCTTCTACTCTAGTAAATTCTATCACCAAGCCTATAAATCTTGGATACTGTCAGGAGTCTGGCTCCATTCCTGCTGTAAGTCATCCTTAACCCTAGGCATAGAATTCTTAGAAATAGAGAAACTTCTTAGGCATTCCTATTTCCTTTAGCACAGTCCCAAATGGGATAGGCATGTTGACCAGCATGACAACCCTACCCCTGACTACCAGCTAATTAAAACAGTCCTACTAATTTAAGAGCCATAGTCCTGCATAAACACGATCCTCACCCCTGCTTGAAGCAATAGGAGTTGCTAGAGCTCTACTGTTCTCAGTGAATTCGAGGAAGTGGCAAGGAAGGACCATGGACTAGAGGGTATGTTTACAGAGCCAGCTCAAGAGTCTGGCAAAGCGGGATGATAGCTCACTTCTGTGTTTTGGGAGCCTTGGCTGTTCCCAGAAGAGAAAAGTGTAAGGCAGTTAGAAGACAAGCACCAAAAGTGGTGAAATTTATATATAACATAAATTTGCTGTTGACTCTTCTTTGTATATTGCTTTTTGGCATCCCTTTAACCTACTATACATTGTTTGTGATTTTTGCATTCTAGTTTCTGATGATCAAGGCTGCCATTAGTGCTTACTTAAAACAGATGTTTTCCACAAGAAAATGTCAGATGAGGGGGAAGGGTTAGACCATTATGAAAGAACATGGCCTTACAATTTTTCTCTTCCCAGAGACTGCTGATTTGACTCAAGTTTCCGAATTGAAAGTCTGACATATTCATTTTTACTTACAGAAAAGTGTAGCTTTGTGTGTTCAAACAAGACTAGTGTAGGAAAAAAAGCATTGTGAAATATACTTATCTTTACTGCATATGTAACTAATGTTAATTACATAAATCTAAAAATGTAAAATTACAATTAAGTATTGATAATGAATATGATTATGAAATAAGATTTAAGGTCTAAGACTTTGTTTAATTTTTTGTTGAAAATATGTTGCTAACATCACTGGGACTGTCTGTCCTGTGAGCCCTCAACCGCCTCATCCCTTCTATGTGGTGATTTCCCTTTTCACTCCTTAGGTCTTCCTTGGCTTCAATAAAACAAGAAATTCTGCTTTTTACATCAGCTTCTTAGAATTGAGTTTTTGTCATTTGTAACAGAGTCTTGAGTAAAATACTGTACTAAGCATTAGAATTTTTTTGTATTCAGACTCTCTTGTTGATTTGCAGTTTGTTGACAGGTAATTTGCAAAAGTTGTGGGAAAATGCTTGCAGGAATCCTGTTCCTTTCAGCCCTCCCAGTGCATCAGTGTGGTAGGTATTATCTCTGATGCAAAGGAGGAAACTGAGGCTAAGAGACTTGCTCAAAAAACAAACAGCTACTGTGGGAGAGGAAAAGATTTATTTTTCCGTGGCTGAGCCTCTATAACAAAAGCGAGATTATCAAGAGAAAAGTATAACAAATTTATTTATAAATTTTATGTGACACAAGAGGCTTCAGAGATGAAGATCCAAAGAAACAAGTAAACAAGTATTTTTGTGCTTAGGTTTGATGAAGATATGGATAGTTGTAGAGAAGTATGATTGGGAAAAGGGTGTATAATCTAATGGCAACTAACAACAGGGAATTTAGCAAGGTCTGTTTGTTCAAACTCCTCTCTGAGTTTCTGTGTCTTCAGAGATAAAGACAGTCCTTAGCTTCAAGAGAGCAGGGCAGGGGGAAAGTAAGAGAATGACCTTCCTGCTTCTGCAGTTTTCACAAATGCCAAGGTTTCATATTGTGGGGTAGCTTGTCCTGAACCCCATCACTACCAAGAGTTGTGGAGAGAATTCCAACCCAGGCGGATGTGACTTAGAATTCTATTAGCCTCCTAAATAAACTGGGCCAGGGCGCAAGTGAAAATCCCACATCCATGAATATAAATTTCAATCACACCTGGTAAAAACCCTAAGTGTGGCATGGGGATGTGTTGTTTATCTTTCTTTGCTACCAAATCAGAACATTTTCTGCATCTGATTAAACAAACTCTGCCTTGGGGTGGTAGGGTGAGTGAGAAGAGCGGAAGGGAGTGCCTCCCCAAGGTAGCAGGTGACAGGGGCTACAAGGGTGACTTCCGTTCTCTCACGCCAATATCTCAGGTCACCTCATCCATTTAATGATACTGCCCCAGCCACAAAACAACAAAAGAGAGACCTTACTCTTAAAACCTTGGATGCTAAATCTTTATGCCTTCTCCTCTTTCCACACTGCTACTCTTTCCTCCTATTCTGTCTACAACAACACAAATATACTTGTGTGCACACACACATATAGACACACATGCCGCAACATTCACATGGAACAATACACAGTAAACATTCCTACAAGGTGAAGAGACTCTAGGGAAACAGGGCTACTCTCCATCCAGCGGGGTTTACTCCTATTTACAAACTCTACCAGCTCCATGGCTAGCACGCCCTGAGCCCTGCATTTACTAACCCAAACAGTCTCACCCAAGAACTCTCTCTCAGCCCCCTTCCCTGCCTGACCTGGAGTCTCCGGCCTATTGCGTCCTGCTGCAGATCTCCTTGCTCCTCTGTCAAGCCTCATAAGCCCCTTCTGCCTCACCTCTTTTCTTCTCACAAAATCCAATAACAACCCTATGCCTGTTACTGGTTTGGGAGCAGCGGGTGAATATGAGGGCCAGTTCTGATCACTTTGGGATAGCAGGGATTTAAAAACACCTAATATAGAGGGTTACATTTTACATGGGGATTGTATTCTAGAGTTGGCATGTCAGGCAAATTTTACATAGTCAAAATTACCCTGGAAAATCCCTTAAACCTCCCAATACAAAATACATAGTTTTGTAGTTGCAACGCTGCACAGTATATGGGTATCTAGTGATATGCATAGCATATAATTAAAAGTACAACTGCAAAATACAATTCTGCAGTATTTTTAATGATATACAAGAAAGAGAGTGCATAGTTGAACTTGAATACATTAAATGGGGCGCTGATGCTACTCTTCTGTATCTTTCACCTCAACTCCCACAGTCTTTTCGCACACTTCTAAATAGGCTTAAGGGCTCCATTTACATGAAAAGACAGACAGCTCCGGGAACCTTTGAGGCCTTCTCTTAAGATACACAATCACCACAAAAGGAAAAGGGAGAGCATTCTTTCACACAGATCTCTTTTCCTGTTTTTGCCTTGTGGCAGGAACAAAAGAAGATTTCTGAAAGAGAAAGCCGGTAAAAACTGCAGGCCAATAACTTCCACACTGGGCTGTGAAAGATGCCCTGTTTCAAAATGCTTCCTTAAGCTGCAGCATCCACAGCACACAGCCTCGAGGAGGTGCGAGGGTCTTCGTGACCAATTGGCCTAAAATCTTTGAAGGATATGAGGCCTTCAGAAAAAACCGAGTCTATGAAATCATGCAGAATGAACTAAAAGGTGCATTCTAGCTGAAGTCTGAGATAAAACAAAGGTTAGATTAAGCATTTCAGAATTAATGGAAGATTAACAATTGTTGTGAATGTACTTACTGTTTTTTTAAGAACTTATTATCTAAGTATGTCTTCAAATATAGTATCAGGTAATTGTTTATGTTAGCTGTTGAATGTTCCTCTAAATGTGAGAAAATCAGCTCATAGCATGACGGAGTACAGAAAATGCTACCCCCAAATATGGAACCTTGGCATACTGAATATTAAGCTGAAGGAAGTTAAGAAAGCTGCAGAAGTGAAAAGGTCTCTCTGACCTTGTCTCTTGAAGACCCCCTCGTGAGACAGATCTCTTATACTCTACCCAGAGGGAAGGAATGTTAAACAGAGAGGCCAAGAAGAATCTGACCAACAGGCTTTGCTGACATCCCCCCAGTTTATTATCATTAGGTCATATGTGCTTTTCATCCAACTATACTTCTACATGACTATCCACTCTTCGCCAAACCTAACCATAGAAACACAGTTTTCCTTGGGTCTGAATCTTGATTTAGGAAGGCTCCTGCATCGTGCAAAACTTTGTTAAATCAATGTGTTATGCTTTTCTCTTGTTAATCTCCTTTGTTATAGAGGTGTCAGCCCTGAAACTTGTGAGGTGAAGACATCACTCCCCTATGATCTCTACCCTGCTATCTTCCCTCCTCCCCACAAAGGTACACACATGGTCTCTCAGCCACACTGGCCTTCTTTTTGTTCTGGAATACTCTAAGCTTTCTCCTATCCCAGAGCCTTTGCACCAGCAATTTATTTCTGTTTGAATATGTTTTCCTCAGTTTTCCCATGACCCATGGGATGCTTCTCCTGACTTAGGCCTCAGCTAATGCAAGTCCTCCTCATAGATGCCTCCTCTGACCACCCATTTGATAGCAGCCAATCTCCACACCCTCCATTATCACTTTCCCTAGCTTTATTTCCCTGGTCAAATATATTATTACCCGAAAATACCTTATATATTTGTTATTTTGTTTATTATCTGAATTATTCCACTGAAATGAAGGCTCCTTGAGGACAGGGCCTCTATCTTTTTCATCACTTTCTCAATGCCCAACACATTCCTGGCCCAGAGTAGATGCCCAATAAACATATGAGGGAATAAATGACTCTCAGGCAAAATAGCAATACAGCCATACCCACGTGGCTGTAAGCCTCCTGCTTGGTCCACAGCATCATGGTCAAGACACCATGCTTACCTGGTGTCTGCTACCTAAGCACTAGAAAAGGGGCTAGGAAGGGAAATAAAGCATTACAAGCGCAACTTGCAGATCGGTGCTGACCCTTGATCAGCTATCTATCTTGCTTTGGGATCTTATGAAATTATGGCCATTTATAACCACATGTTGCAGATTACAACTGGCTTTACACAGTTAACCTTGTCTAATTCTTCTTCAGCCCCTAAAAAAGATAAATGCCATCTTGTTAAATCACACACGATAACCTAGGCAAAAGCTTCTGAGTGCTCTATTTGTGCTCTGAGAGCTTTTAAATCATCCTCCTTTGCTTCGCATTTGGTTCAAGAACAGGAGCCATGATGGGGCAGAGCTCTGTGGAAGCTGCCACTGGAGGCTCGACTTCAGCAGCAGGAATTTGCAGAGCCTCATTCACTGACATGTCTCACAAATATGTCTGAACAGCTCTCTCAAGCCCACCTGCCACTGGCAAATTCTCCCCTTACTTTCTGCACTTGACTCAGTTGCTTAATTCTAGCCTAGTTAACCTTGACTGGGGACAGGTCACTCTGGTCTGAAAAATGACTACTTAGGTCACTGGCAGTGGAGGCTCCAGAATTTTTACATAGTTTTACATAGGAAGTCTCCTGCTCTTGATTTTCCAGAAGATTCTTCTTTCTTTGCAGTAAACTTTCTTGTCACCTGAGTTGGCTTGAATGGGTGTTTATTCCTTAAGACCTCAAAAGTCTAAGTTAAACAATACAAGTGTGTGACAAAGGAAGAATAATGCTCTCTAGTATACTATCTCATGGGGATGATCATGACCTGCCCCCAAACAACAAGCAGTCTCTGGGAAATCCTTGAGCGCCAATATGTTGGAAAAGGTACAGTGTTCATTGTTTGATACTACACACAAACACACACACACACCATTTTATTAGTCATGAACCCAGCATCTTTAAGTTTTAATAAGACACAAAGCCCATCACAACGTTCTAGGGTTATATTAACATATTAATGGTTAAAGATATATGTTTCTAGAATAAGAAAAATCAACCAAAAACAATAAAAACTTGGTTTCAAATCGCACGCGTGCACGTGTGTGTGTGTGCAGAGACAGGGTCTCCCAGGTTGGAGTGCACTGGCACATATGATCACGGTTCACTATAACCTCGACCTTCCAGGTTCAAGATATCCTCTGGCCTCAGCCTCTTGAGCAGCTGGAACTACAGGTGCACACCACCATGCCTGGATAATGTTTTACTGTTCATAGAGATAGGGTCTCACTATGTTTCCCAGGCTGCTCTCGAACTCCTGGCCTCAAGTGATCCTCCCACCTTGGCCTCCCAAAGTGCTGGGATTACTCACCTGGCCTCAAATCTGACTAATCATATCACCTCACACAGCTTACTTATGTTTCTGAATCTCAGATACCTCATCATTAGAAGGTGAGTAGTAAGAAGTTTCTCTTGGGGTTTTATGAATATTCAAATGAAACAAACTAAACATCTAGCATAATGTCTACCTCTTAGAAAGTGTTCAAAAAATGTCAGTTACCATGCTCTGGTTCGACTTACCTTCTCCATAACTAATAAACCTATCCATTAATTAAAAACATGAATTATCTGCTTATGGTCCTCTACCATTTTAAAAGCATGAGTTATGGAAGAAATAAATGATATGGACTCCACTTCTATAAAGCTTACAATTGAGTTAAGATGTCAAAAACAATTACAGAGAACAACACTATAAAACCTAACATATTTATATAATAAACTACAGAGTTTTACAATACTGTTAAGGTAGAAATCTTTCCATTAAAGAATTTCTCAATCCTGCTACCTTAGCAAATCAACTCTTTTTACTTATTCACGTTCCCTTCTCATTTTGCTCCACATATACACATTTTTTTAATTTTATGTTTTGTTTTTATTGCATAATATTATATAAAAATTCTTAATATATAAAATCATCATTTATTTTTAAATTATCAATTAATATAAGCATAACCAGTATACTATATATGTCACAGTTTAATTCTTCCATTATTAGACATTGAAGGAGTTTTTCCCTTTACAAATAATGCTGCAATTAATTTTATTTTTATTTTTAATTTTTGGTTCCATTAATTTTTTAATTGTGGTAAAATATATAGCAAAATGCTTATAATTTTAGCCATTTTTGAGTTTATAATTCAGTGACATTAAATTAATTCATAATGTTATATAACTATTACAATTATCTGCTCAAAATATTTTATTATTCCTACACAAATTCTGTACTTATTAAAAAACAGCTCCCCATTCATCCTTCCCCAAGCTCCTGGAAACCTCTATTCTACTTTTGGTATCTATGAATTTGCCTATTCTAGATACCCATATAAGTAGGATCATACAACATTTATCCTTCTATGTCTGATTTATTTCACTCAGCATGTTTTCAAAGTCCATCCATGTTTTAATGTAGCAATTAATTTGATTAGTGCAGTGGTCATTCTGTAATTGCCTTTTTAAAATTTCAATTTTATTCTTTTTTCTTGGAACCTATACTCCAGCAATAAAATGTTAAAATATGAACTTTGCTCTTGAAATATATATGATCTCTTTAATTTTATTATCCCTTATATGAATAAATCCAGATTTTATGTTTACGACTTTAATATTTATCTGATTCTATTCAATTGCTTCCTGTGTCAAAAGTTTTTCCTTTTGCATCAGGTATCAGATCTGCAGAAGTTTAGGGGCAAGAGAGACTGCTGAAGTGAGTAAAATAATAGGAAAGGCTCAGGGAAGAGGTGGTATTTAACCTGGGGCCTTGGAAATACAGTAGGTTAGTCCTCAGAAAAAAAGCAAACTTTACACAGAAGGAAAACAGCTTGAGAAAAAATACTAGGGAGTCACGACTGACCACGCAGTGTGACTTCAGGCCTCTTTCACTGAGAGCAGTAGAGCCGTTCCTGGGGAACCACTAGAATGAGCCTGATAAGACAAGAAGGAACATATCATGGAAGGATCTGAAATCCAGACTTAAAAATGGAAGCTTCCCCAACTGCAATTAATTCAGAGTCACAGTCATCAAATTAGATGGCACCTTTAATGGACTTTCCAATAAGTCTTTTCTGGGTGACTACAAACACCCAAGTCTACCTGGAAGGATGAAGACAGATCCTTTAATCCTTTCTTTATAGACCACTCAGCAGACATCAGATGGTCAGGTGCATGACAGAAATGGGCAGTGAAGGGGCCACCCAGCACCAGCCCTGGAGAGGTGACAATGATTTCTAAGGGCTATAACTCTGGTGACTAGTCTTCAGATTCAACACCCAAATAGGGTAAATCTGTATCCTCTTGTCAAGCTCACTGTGTCACCTGACCAAATCTAGTCAGAGTTAAGGTGCAGCACATATTTCTTCTGCTGACCACAGTATAATATCTTGGATTCAGATGGATTTTTTTGTGTGCAGTATTTATTGTTCTAATAAACCAAATGGAATGTTTAGAGATGACTGGAGCAATCTGATTGGCAAACGTACAGGGCATTAATTCTTCCAAGGTGACTGGTGCATAAAAAGTGAAACTATAGCACTCATGTAAACAATCCCTCTGCCTCATTTCCCTCCCCCAGGCACCTCTAATTTTCAGCTTATATTAGCTGTAAGACGAGCTAATGTTTTTAGTGTAGAAAAATGGCATCATCCCAGACATAGAAATTACTTTAAGAAGGAAAAACTATGTAGCAATACAGATTGTATAAATAGGCATCCATGAACAATGACTATTACATTGTGGCAGATAGGTGAGACTATGGTATGGGCAGTTGAGAAACTACTAATTGATTACAGGTATCAAAAGTTCCACTTTAGGCGAGACAATTATGTGGTAACTTTTGTCCATAAATATGTATATTTTTGAACTAATTCCAAAGAAATGACTGTAACTCAACAATACAGTCTAATTGTCTCAAAACAAGTCCCTCCCTGTGGGACTCTGAAAATTAGCATCAATGATTGTCTTACAGAAGGAATTAGATAACTAAGTTATGAAAGTAGGACTTGGAATTATGGGACCAGAACCAGGGTACAAGGGCTTTCCCGGGGGCCAGACCAGCAAACCAGCTAGGTGACCTCTAAGGTCAATTAGTAACTATTTCCAGGTAATTATTTTATGTTTATCTTTGACAAATCTTGCTTTCAACTTCTTGTCGATATTATTAACTCTTTCCATCAACTCTTTTCATTTATCTCTGTCTCTGAATTCCTTCTTAGACCAGAAAGAGAAAAAGATTTTTGAAAATAGTTGAAACACAAACTCCTTAAGATATTAATGTTTTACAGTGGGAGAGGGGAAAAGGAAGAGGAAGAAAAGGGAAAAAGAGCAAAGTGAAGGAAGAAGAGAATGAGAAAAATAAAAAAAGGGAGAGTGTGAAAGAAAGAAAATACTAAGTGAAAAGGGAGAAGAGGGGATGATGAAAGGTGAAGGAGATGGAGAAAAAGAGAATATGTAGTTCTCTTTAGGACTATAAAAAGAATTATTCCAGAAGTGAAAGAATCAAACCATTAGAGAGGAATATACTGGAGTATTTTCCAGCCCCTCCTAAATTACCTCTTGATTACTCAGTACCCAGTGAGTAACTTACAAGGCCCAATGGTACATCTTGCATTCAAATAGACAAGGACTCTTCACAATGCTAATCATGGATCCCTTTGGTGAAACCTACGAGCCCTTCTCAGAGAAATGTTTCTAAGTGTATAAAATATATACACTTTTAAGTAAATAAAACATAGGATTACAAAGAAAACCAATTTTATAGAAATATAGTTTCCAAAATAACTTTGAATATTTGAAATATTAATGAATATGCTTCTTAACGCATGAATAGCAAAACCTAGTGGTGGATCAACTACTATATTGTCAAAGTAGTGATGAGTATAAAAAAATATTTCAAGGTACCTGGAACAACTGAAATGCAAGATTAACTAACTGTAATATTAAGCATCTGCGGTTTAAAGTCCAAGGTACAGCTAGCTAACACTACTATGGTGTTTTGCCCACAATTGAAATTGAAGGAAATAATCCATTTCAGTTAAAGGTTAGTGAAAATGGAGATACAGCTTTCTTCTCATCCAAGTTCATGGATCTCCTGAATTTGCAGGGTAGAGGAGAGATGCTGATGCTATGATCAGAACCTCCTGCCCTATTCTTATGTAAAGAGTAAAACAACTTGAAGAGATAGTACCTCTTTTTTTAAATGAATCTTTTAATCTAGGAGCAACATGAGATTCCATAAAATCATTCAGATCAAAACTGCTGAGAAACCAACAACTCTGAAGAAATAAATAATTGCAGAAACAGGTAACATGAAGTGGCATTAATTACAAAGGCTTCCACATGGGACGGACGGCTCGGCTGGTCCCATCCCCATAAGGAGAACAGCAATTGGAAGCGCTGAGGACTGAGAGTTTCACAGCAAGCACAGCGAACCCGGGAAGGTCCGGCTCCATGGGGAACGGGCGTCCGCCAAAGGAAAACTAAGAAACAGAAAAACTTCATCACCGAGCAGAGAGAGATCCAAGATGGCCGCGTAGCAGCAGCTCAGGATTGTAGCTCCAGGTGAAAGCGCAGAGAGCGAGTGGATGCCGCAATTGCAGACGAATTTTTGATGCCCACAAACTGGGAGATCCCTGGCGAAGGAGCCACCCGGGTCGCCAG
>PVKP010040002.1:0-19721 GCA_004027715.1 Plecturocebus donacophilus
TACTGCCTCTCAATATTCCAACCAAAACACAGCAAACCATTATTATGAAAAATTTTTGAAAATTTTTTAACTGAATGAAAAATTTTTGAAATTTTAACATTATTATGAAAAATGTTTGAATTTTTTTAACATGCTGCCATCCTTACACCCATTTATGCCTAGTGTTCCATTATTGGAACGCTAAGCATGTGGGAGTTATTTATATCCTACTGCTCAAGGTCATTGCCTAGGTCTGATTTTCAAAATTCAAAAAATCATTGCCAAGGTCTGATTTTCAAAATTCAAAAAATTGCAAGGCCAGGTGCAGTGGCTCACACCCGTAATCCCAGCACTTTGGGAGACCAAGGCAGGTAGATCACAAGGTCAGGAGTTCAAGACCAGACTGGCCAACATGGTGAAACCCCGTCTCTACTAAAAAATACAAAAATTAGCTGGGCATGGTGGCTCCTGCCTGTAGTCCCAGCTACTTGGGAGGCTGAGGTAGGAGAATTGCTTGAACTGGGACTTGGGAGGCTGAGGCTGCAGTGAG
The DNA here is from genome assembly GCA_004027715.1 of Plecturocebus donacophilus. Classification (NCBI taxonomy): domain Eukaryota; kingdom Metazoa; phylum Chordata; class Mammalia; order Primates; family Pitheciidae; genus Plecturocebus; species Plecturocebus donacophilus. The sequence continues at coordinate 530 of PVKP010040002.1, forward strand.
CCGAGATCATACCACTGCACTCCAGCCTGGGCTACAGAGCGAGACTCTATTTCATTAAAAAAAAAAAAAAAAAAAAAAAAAAAAAAAAAAATTGCAACTTCAGGCATAAACGAGTTAGAACATACCATTTTTCTTAAATCAAATACGAAGGTATTCTCACACCAATGAGCAATAGAATTATCAAAGAATAAGTTTTTAAATAGCAAGAGCAACTAACATTTATTTAGAACATAGTATATGCCAAGCACCATGGTTGTAATTTACACACATTAGCTCATTTTAACCTGACAACTCAGCGGTGAGTTCTATCAGCCCATTTAACACATGAAGAAACTGAAGCTCTAGGTGGTCACACATCAAGTACTTTGTGGAGCTAGAATTCAAACCGAAGCTCCCTGTCTACAGAGCCTGTTGCGCCCTTACCAAGCCATATTCAGTGTTTCCACCTTCTCAAATACACTCAATCGCTGAGAGAAAACATTACCTACAGGCCTATGAGTAAGTCAACTACCAGTCCTTCAATTATGCACACTAACCAGACTTTTTCGTGACTGAAATTTTTTATTTCTTTTTTTATAACTAGCTCAGGCTGAATTTTTACTACTTATAGATAGAGGTGTGGAGGAAGATGGAGGGAAGCTGGATAGCCTAAGCATATCAATTTTCAAGAGATCCGCTTATTCAGAGAGGAACTTATTAAAGCAATGTAGCAGCATCTTCTCAATAAACCCCGGTGCCTCTAAGCGCTACCCTGCATGAGGAGACGCACCTCTGGCTCTGCTGTCAGGTGAGCCCTTCCATAACTCCCCCGCCCCATGGTTAAAACTCCCATTTGGTTAAATGAGAGTTTGGTTAAATGCCCTAGATGACATTATTTTCCTCACTTGTGAATGGCAGTTTCATTAAAAAATTCAATGAAAAAAATATATGTAAGAAGCCTAGTGCGTTATCAGACAATGGGAGCTAAATACATAAGAGCTAGCATTTTCACTACAGGGAAAAAAAAATTTTTTTTTCTTTGAGACGCAACCCCACCCTGTCACCCAGGCTGGAGTCCAGTGGCCCAATCTCAGCTCACTGCAACATTCGCCTCCTGAGTTCAAGCAATTCTCCTGCCTCAGCCTCCTCTGTAGCTGAGATTACAGGCGTGTGCCACCATGACCGGATAATTTCTTTGTATTTTTAGTAGAGATGAGGCTTCACCATGTTGGCCAGGCTGATCTCGAACTCCTGACATGAGGTGATCTACCCATCTTGGCTTCCAAAAGTACTGGAATTACGGGCGTGAACCACCGTGCCTGGCCAGAAAATCATTTTAAATCTTCTAAATTACAACATGCTTGGCCAGGCACAGTGGCTCATGCCTGTAATGCCAGTATTTTGGGAGGCCAAGGCGGGTAGATCACTCAAGAACAGGCTGGGCAACATGACAAAACCCTATCTCTAGATAAAAAATAAAAACAAAAAGTAGCCAGGCATGGTGGCGTATGCCTGTGGTCCCAGCTAACCGGGAAGTGGAAGGGTCACTGGAGCCTGGGAGGTCGAGGCTGCAGTGAGTGTAATCTCACCACTGCAGTGCAGCGGTGTGATAGAGCAAGATTCTGCCATTCATTCATTCACAAATAAGTAAATCAAGCTTAATTGATTTATTCTAAATAAATAAATTGTTTGAAATTGTGAGGATACTAAAGCCTTAAGAGACACATCCGTTTGCCTGACTCCTGCACTGCAAATCTAGAACTAAAATCCAGGTCTTTGAGAACTCAGGACTTGTCTCTTGGTGTAGAGCTGAACCACAGTACTGTAGGGGCTGTGAGAGGCAGTTTGGGAAAGAAGGGATTTCATTCGTTGTGGATGAGAAATAGAATCTCACAATAATGATATTATGGGCAATGCCTCTAGTGTCTAAAAACTGCTATATAACATGCTTGACAACTGAAACATGCATGAGTTGATTCACTGGCTAACTACAGGCATTCTTTACAACACAGCAAGCTGTTTTCACATGAGCTCTACAACTAAAGGAATATAAAGAATAAAAAGCTGATATCAACTATTTAAAAATTTACACCAAGAACCAAAGAATTCCCCAGTAGAAACATAAAGACTTGATAGAAGTTTCATTATGTGAATTTATTGCCAATTCAGTCATCTTAAAAGTTGTGCTATAAAACATATTGTCCTTTGCTGTTCCAAATAACATTTAAAATAAATAATAACTTTCTTAACAGTGTTTCTGGAATTTTCTTCCATTCTCTAAAGCCAAATACTGGACCCTTAAAGAAGTGGTGAGCTGGCATTTTGCCCATAATTTTCTAGGCAGTTATTGGTTCCAGTAAAGAATAAGGGGGAAAAGAATTCACACGGAAAAGTATTCTAGCACCACACTGCTCGCATTTCCCCCTGAAGACTTTAGGCGTAATGTGAAAATTAAAGCAGTACGGAAACTGAGTGTTGGGATAACTGGTTAGAAAATGACTCATGGGAACAAATATGCTCACCAGTATCCTCCTGTAGCCACTTGTCCACAAATCATTTCAGGTGTCACTTTTATTATTCATCTAAATGAATAAAGCAGTTCCTCTAACACACATATATATCTCCACATAAAGAATAACCGGTCACAAAATCATAAGCATGATAAACCAATTGCTATAACCCCCAAAGCCGTAAACTGGTTGAACTGAAGCATCCGCACTACTGATGGGTGATGCGCTGGATGTGACACACACTGAGCGGTGCCTACACCAACATCCACCGTTCTGTTTCTCCTTCATAGGGAAATCCTATGTTTAGCTAGGCAGTCATGTGCTTACCTTGCAGTAAGCTGTTTTCGCATGAACTTTACAGCTATAAGATGTTAAAGATAAGAGTGCTATTTGGTACGTCACAAAAGCATCCTAAAAGGGAAACTACCAGGTGCCCTTCTCCTTTCTTCCTTTCTGTTGCCTGGAATGTCAGCCTGATGGCTGAAGCTCAGGCAGCTACCCTGAACCATGAGGTGATTTGCTAAGAATGATACTTCAGGGAGACAAGTGTCTAATTCTCTGACACTGGGGCTGTCAAACACACCAGGCCTAGACTGCTAACTGCTTGACTTCTTTCACATAAGAAAGAAATAAACTCTTAGCATCTTTAAGCTGTTATTATTTTACAGACTTGGGATTAAATGTGGTGGCATATAACCTCAACTAACAAAGTAAAAAAATTACCAAAATTCACCTACAAATACTGAATATAACTATGACAAGATACAACCACCTAAGGTTTTGGTTTAATGCCATGAAATTCAAATTTAAATATATGCAGTAAAACAACAATACACTGAAAAGAAAACACAAAGTTCTCCTTAAAAATGGACATCTAAGTGTTTTATTCATAAAAATAGACTGTCAAGAAAGCTGCTGGTCTAAGTATTAAGATCAGAGAAACACGTGCTCCCTGCTTTTATTAGTATCTCTGGGTTTTAATTTTTGCCTTATTAGTTTTAACTTTTGCCTTTGGAAAAATAAGTGAGACTGCTAGTCGAACCATTTCAAGTGTCACTTTTTTTATTTAAAATCTCTATCCCTTCTTCTCCTCTGCCTTCTTCAGTGTTCCATCAATCAGTCCAGCCTTCTAAATTGAGAAAATCAATCTGCCTCTACACGGTTAAGAAACAGACATTAAAAAACATAATTAGGAAACCTTATCTTCCAGAGGTCACTGCCCAGATGAAATATGAGAATATATGTGAATCCACTTTGTAAACACTAAAGTAAAATATAAATGACATTAGTATTGATTTTATGTTAAAATAAGAAAACAGACCATTTTCCCTACCGGAAGCAGAATGCTCCTTACAATTTTCTATCAATTTAATGCTCCAATTTTTTTTCCTATGAAATTGAAGATTTTTTAAAGATTAATGCAAATTAGCAGCTAATTTTAATAATTTCATCTTCACCTATTTAATTCGTATCTATGAGGCTACCAATTCTAGATATTTTATTTATTAGAGCCTTTGGAAAATATAAATCATCATTTATTAGAGCATAACCAATTTTTAGTATCACTCAGCTTACACGTGGTACACAAATGAAGATATGCAGATGCCTGGCATTCCCTACTGATTTTTCAAGCTATTGTTTTTCAAACTATTATTTCTTCCTAGCCTAAACCAGACACGCATTTGTTGACGTGAGACTCTTTAACAAAAGGGCAACCCACCATGACTGCTTTAGAGACCGAAACCTTACCTTCCTTTTTGTCCATGTAGACCTATCCCTTACTGCTTCCTAAAATGAAGAATGAACCACCGATGTTGTCTCAGAATATTACAATGCCAAGTCTCTAGTGTAGTAAGGAGGAGAGAGCTATGCACTTTGTGAGAGGATCTAGGACTTTCAGTTCCACTTTGGCCATCGACTCTCTGTAACACATTTGGTAAGATACTGCAGTGTCTCTAAGGTTAAGCCCAAATACATGGAAAACAGAAAAAAATACCTACAGTAAAGTGCATTCAGATGCTAGTTCCTCAGCCCCATTTCATCTCTTCTCAAGCTCCTGTGTGCAGTACCTTGACGAAAAGAGGTAATCCAACTAATCAAAGAGCTGAGTTTCCTAATAATTCACATGAAAACAAATGTCCCCTCACTCAACCAATTTTTACGTTTCTCTGCAATGTTTGTCTATTTTTTTTTCAGTTGAGAGACAAACCTTTTTATGAAAACTTCCATTACTGCAGAAGTTCTTGGCTTGCCCAATCATAAGGCCATCTAATGGTGGCTGTCAATTAAGCTAACCGGGCAGACAAAGAAAACAGGCTAAGTCACCCAAGATTACTGTTTGATATGTTTTCATTATATGGCATAAAATGCTTTAGGCTCATTAGGTTTTTCCCTCTCTTGATCATAAGGATGTATCCATCCCCAGATACATTAGCTTTTTGCAAAGACATCTTTTTCATCTTTTGCTGTTTTACTAAACTTGCATTTCTGACCCTACAGCTTCATTTTCAGTAACACTCATAAGAAAAACAAAAAGAACACACCTCGTTCACGATCATCCGTAGATTTCTTTAATGTACTGCTTAGCTAATTATTCCAGATCATTAAGAAAAAGATATATACACATTATCCTCTGGTTCTCTTCATCTTGATATGTTTTCAATTGCCACTATCTCTTGGACAGTTTATGATAGATACATTTGACATTTCTTTATCCAATTTGGTCAGCTTGGTGAATAAGATTTCAAAAATATCAGTTACTCAAAAATCAAAACATTTAACATCTAGAACCTTTTTAAAAATCAAGTAATTCCATAGAGCTATCAAGGAAAGTAATCAGGTTTTTGTATGATGATTACTACTTTAAAGTCATTAGTCCTGCAACCATTATCTTATAGACATTTACACATTCTTGTTAATGTTTATTCCATCAGTCTATTAGGAATTGAAATTAAACAGAATGTTAATTTTGTTAAAAAAATCTGCTAAACTTCACCTGCTAATTTTTTTACTATTTCTAGTACTAAGGCCCAACACTTTTTCTTTTCTTTTTTTTTTTTTTTGGCAAAACTCTGGAAGCCTATACATACTACCATCTCTGCGCGCAGAAAGTGAAAATTGTGGTGTGCTGGTGTGCGAGCATAATCTGAGAGGTTACTTAGCATACCTACTTCCTACCATTCAAATCATTCTGTCTGCACTGCTTACAGTCCTGAAGGTTTTTGCCTTTTGTAAAATCCCATAAACGTTAGTTTATATAGTTTTGTTAAAGGCTTAGAAAACTGTAAAAATTATTTATGTAAAATGAGAGGAAGGTGTATCTGCATTTGTTCATATAAGCATAAACTATCTGTGGAACAACACACACAACAGACATACACTAACCACTCTGCCTCCTGAGAAGGAAACGAATGGCTAGGAGATGGAAATTGAATGGCTCCGATATGCTGCCGTCAATTACATATTTTGAATTTTAAGCCATGTGAATGTATCACTTATTCAAAAAACGCAGGTTATTATTCCAGACCCAGAGAATCAGAATCTTCCACGAGATTTTTACCAGCAATTTTTAAAAATTACCTTCCCAAATCCCTTAACATTCAAATATCCATGAGGAAAAAAAAGAGATACGTCATATCAAGTAACAACTGCTACTTCAATGCAGATCAGTTTTCAGCCCCAACTGATGGATATAGAAATTCCTGAAAATAAAAATATGGGTGAATAAGGTAAAAAGAACCAAGAATATAAAAGACATAATGACCCTATGGAAACCTAATCATGTTCCCTAAAATGATTAAAGGAATTCAGGATGAAGAATTTGAAAAAGCACCAAGAGGCAATCTAGCAGGATAAGTAGGAATAGACCTCAGACCATTTTCATCATACCTGGAGTTTCTTACCTGAAAAACATTTCTGCGACTTCCATAAGGGAACCCGCACAGCTCCCATAACGTAAAGGGAGGGGAAGGGGCAGAGAAATGGGAGGTAGTTCTGAAGATGTATGACTGAGCACATCAGTGTCTGGTTTTTTATATAGATCAATTGACAAATCCATCTTACTCATCACTAAACCACAAGAACACCATGGGGGGAACAAGTACTCTTACAGCCTTTGGCACTGAAAAATGCATAATGATTAAAGAAGATTTTGTTTCTAGCCATGTTTGAAAAATATTTGCTAAATGATTCTAAGCACTAAGGTGCTCATGGCTGGGCACGGAGGCTCACTCCTGTAATACCAGCACTTTGGGAGGCCAAGCCAGACAGATTACCTGAGGTCAGGGGTTCAAGACCAGCCTGACCAACATGGAGAAATCCTGTCTCTACTAAAAATACAAAATTAGCTGGGTGTGGTGGTACATGTCTGTAATCCCAGCTACTCAGGAGGCTGAGGCAGGAGAATCACTTGAACCCGAGAGGCAGAGGATGCGGTGAGCCAATTGTGTTATTGCACTCCAGCCTAGGCAACAAGAGTGAAACTCCATCTCAAAAAAAAGCAGCCATATAGGGGTGATATGGCACAAACTCATTTTTCTAGTCCAGTCAACTGGGACCACAGCCCCCAAATTGACATCCTAATAATGTCCAGCCTGGGTAAACATGGTAAATTAAGCAGAATAAAAATATAAGCCACTGGGACTAACGTTTATTTTTTTAATTGTGTTTTTTATTTATTTGTTTGTTTGAGACAGAGTCTCCCTCTGTCACCCAGGCTGGAGGACAGTGACATGATCTTGGCTCACTGTAACCTCCGCCTCCCAGGTTCAAATGATTCTCTTGTTTCAGCCTCCTGTGTGGCTGGGATTACAGGCACCTGCCATCACGCCCAGCTAATTTTTATATTTTCAGTAGAGATGGGGTTTCACCATGTTGGCCAGGCTAGTCTCAAACTCCTGGCCTCGGGCGATCTGCCCACCTCTCCTGCTGCAGTCTTGTCAGTGTTTGTCTTTGCTACACTTTAACACTGAACCTGCAAATTGTGCGGCCACTCCTGGCTCTATTCCTCAACCCAAGGTCTGAGGGCCGGCAGCATCAGTATCAACTGGTCTTCCTAACAAGGATACAATTATACCTTCTATGAAAAAGCATCTCAGCAGGTCTTCCTTCTCAAGGCTCTTCTCTTTCGCTGCAGATGGGCAGTGGTCTGACTTAAAATCAGTGCCAAAGAAGGGGCAGGACTCACAATGTCCTGGAGACATTGTGAATCAACTGGAGAACATGCTAGAAATGCAGGATCTCAAGTTCCACCCAAGACCTATTGAACCAAGACCCACAGGCCATTAATATATACTTCAAAGTCTGAAGAGTACTGCTCTATTGGAAATAATTCTATATTAAAATATGAAGTAGCACAGGACTCCATGGCTCACGCCTAGTACTTTGGGAGGTCAAGGTAGGAGGATCATTTGGCCCAGCCTGGACAGCAGAGTGAGACCCTCTCTCTCTCTCTCCACTATCTGAGATGACACAGTAATGAATGCAAGTGAAATATTTTGCTCTACAGAGATTAGTATAAGAACTTTGGTTAAACAGGGTCAAACAGAGCATATCCTTAAACTCATTTATCAAGAGCTCCCCACAATCACTTAAAAAAGTGTACTACTGTTATAGGTTGAACTGTGTCCCCCAAAAATTCATGTTGAAGTCCTAACCCCCAGTACCTCAGAATATGACTGTATTTGGAAACAGAGTCTGTAAAAAAGAAATTAAGTTAAAATGCAGTCATTAGAGTGGGCCCTAATCCAATATGACTGGCATCCTTAGAAGAAGAAAAAATCTGGACACAGATGCACACAGCAGGAGAACTCCATGTGAACATGAAAACGGCCATCTGCCGACACCTTGATCTTGGACTTCCAGCCTCCAGAGCTGTGAAAATATACATTTCTGTTGCTTAAGCCCTTTGTTATGGCATCCCAGCAAACATTAACATAAGTACCTCTTAAAAAAAAAAAAAAAAACCAAGCATATTGACATATAGTTTCTTCCTCTTTTGGATTGGTTAATCCACCATTCACAGTTTTACTGGAGGGTGGGATCATCAAGTGCTGCATTTTTATAGAATCCTCCAAATGTCCTTACGTCAGAATACTCAAGATTCCATGTGCAGGAGTCACAGGTATCAGGCACAGAGAGTATTCATTCATAATTTCTACTGCTATGTATACTAGAACTTGTATGGTAACAGGAAGCAGAGAATGACATGGACATCAAATGTACTGGCCCGACACCTCCATTTCTGTTATTTTTACAAAGATGGTGAACACTGCCCATCCAGGATCATCTCATACACTGACCAGCCTCACTCTGGTCTTCCTAACAAGGATATAATTATACCTTCTATGAAAAAGCATCTCAGCAGGTCTTCCTTCTCAAGGCTCTTCTCTTTCGCTGCAGATGGGGAGTGGTCTGACTTAAAATCAGTGCCAAAGAAGGGGCAGGACTCACAATGTCCATTCAAAGGGTCCTAAAAGTGATAACAAATCAAATGTGACTTGCATCTAATTGCTCTTCAGAATAGGAATTGTTGCCTGAATGCCTTCTCCTTTTGTTTTCCCCTACTTCTCAATTTTTCCCTTGGAGGGAAAGGAGAGAGAAAAAACATCAACATTCACGGAAAACTGTAATACTGTATAATCCACAGTTGATTGCATTTTCACTGATTCATCGTAAAATTGTTACTCATGATTTCAAAACTGGGAGTGGGCAGAGTCGTTGGAAATGCAGCTAAAGAACAGCAAGGAAAACACCAGCTTATTTTTGTGTTAGCCAAAGGAGAGGTCACGTTCCAGGCTGCCTGCCACTCTCTTCTCGCTGTCCAGCAATGATCACGCTTAGAGCATCCTTCCTGGTGTATACGGAACCCTTCCTAAAATGGTTTCTAAAAGAAGAACTGGAGATGGGCATGTCCAGAGTCTAGATTTGTCTTTTAGGACTTCTCCTATGGAAATCTTGATTCTTTAAAATGCACAAGAGAAAATTCACGAACACTGTGTCCAGGAGCAGCTGCATGAGACAGACATTGCAGGCAAAGCACCCAGATGCTGGAAAACATCTCTTTCTGTCCTTATCATGGCCATTTATTAAAGCCCCCGCCTTTCCTTCCTCAGCCACTATTGACCCCACTGACATCTTGAAACGCCTCCTTCTGGCACAGATACAGGTCTGAAGGGCAGGACTACCAGGAAACAGGGCAGGAAGCAACAGAGGAAAACACACCTGCACACCATTCTGTCCTAACACAGAGGGCCCCAGCCCCAGACATGAAGACCAGCTTGTTCCTGGACCCCTCATCACCCCTTCCCGACCCCACTTCACACCTCACAGAGCTGTAAGAAGAAAAACGATGGATGAGAAAACTAGTATTTGCAGAACAGACACACATAGTGTAAGTAACCAAATCAGATAAATCAGATAAATTCTGTACCTGCTTGAAAATAAATCACTAGAACTGAATATATACATCTATGGTTCCATGTTTACCCATATATGCATATAAATTTAAAGGATTTTTAAAATTCAACAAATATTTCTCAGTTGAGCATGAATTTATACCAGGTGTATAAAGCAATGAATAAGCTGAATGACAGACACAAACCATACTAATATTCACCAGTCACAGAGATGATACATGTTTTTATGGTACAGAATGTGCATCATTTCTAATCACCTATTAACTAGGATGAGCTCACACACACACACACACACACACACACACACACACACAGAAACACAAATGTACCTCCTCAGCATTCAAACCTATAAATCACTGAATATCTCAGAGCTATTAGAAAACATTAATTCAATTCCTCAAGCTAAATTACATTTCACAATTTCCATCAATGGACTTGAATAGAACCTTGAGATGATAAATGTTTTATCAGAGATTACCCAGACAAGGGAACAGAGAGCCTGCCATTTCAAATTTAGAATGTTACTTCAGTACCACTCGCATAGGAAGACCTGAGCTACCATTTGTATGGGCTTTATTTAAACTTCGTAAAAACTTGAAAAAGTTCGACTTATTTAAGAATTCATTTTGTCATTTAAGACTTGATATTGTTCTCTTGCTAAAAACCCAGAGACTGGAAATTTGTGAGAAGCTTTAGAAATCCCACTGTTAAAAACGATGGATAATTCTTCTATGATCTGGGCTCCTGAGAGGAATCCTAGGGCATGGTTTTGCAAGACTCTGCAACTCAGCTGCTTGAAGCTAACTCATTTTTCATGGATTTACATTTATTACAGCCTACAATTATGACTTATGCCTCTCCCAAGCACTCACACTATAGCTTCCTTTTGCACCTCAGAGAAAGCAAAGGTTTACTACTGTAACATTCAATTGTATGCCCTGAGGATAACATAGAGCAAAGGGCACTTGTTCTGTTAGTAAGAATTTCTGTTCAATCTAAGCACGCTCTTGGAAGGACCTAGTATGTGTGTAATCAATCTGTAAAAACAGTGTCTGAAATGATCCACAGTTTCCACTTAATTTAATGATTATTACTTTTAAACTCAAATTTCCAACGACCAGAAAGCCTTAAGAAAACTGTGTACAGCCACTGCTATTATAAAGAAGTGAACTAAATGGGCTTCTCCAATATTTTTATTAACTTTGTGACCCATTTACACCAGTATATGTATCCATGAAGCCTGTATAAAAAGCTTTTCAATTCAGCTCTCACCTGGCTATACAAGAGACCAGAAAACCTCAAGAAGAGAGTAAGTCATGCCAGGAATTACAAGGGCAGGATTATATTACCTGCAAAGCCCTGAAGGGAGAAGAGAACAATGAAAAGAAAATAGGCTTCAAAATAAGTCACCCAGACTGTACAACATGGTGAGGCCTTAATTCTACAAAAAAATACAAAAATTAGCCAGGTGTGACGGCTCATGCCTGTAGTCCCAGCTACTTTAGAGGGTGAAGGGGGGTGAGGTGAGAGGATAACTTCAGCCCAGGAGGTCAAGGCTGTAGCGAACTATGATCGCACCACTGCACTCCAGGCTGGGCAGAAGTGTGAAACCTTGTCTCAAAAATAAAATAAAATAAAAGTAAAAAAAATAAATCAGACCAAAGCTTTTATTCCAGTTTTGGCATCTCCTATGTGGTACACCTTGGCCACGTGACTCTCTTTAGTTTCTCCATGTAGCACGTTGGAGTTGTTCTCCTTCTAAATGTGGTAATGTCTAAAACACACAGGACAGAGCCCAGCTACAGCAGATGTGTAGCAAAGGACTATTATAATGATTATTCCTTTTTTTTTATTTTTTGAGACAGAGTTACACTCTGTCACCCAGGCTGGAGTACAGTAGCATGCAATCTTAGCTCATGGCAACCTCTGCACCCCAGATTCAAGCAATTCTCCTGCCTCAGCCTCCAGAATAGCTGGGATTATAGGCACCTGCCACCGTGCCTGGCTAATTTTTGTATTTTTAGTAGAGACGGGGTTTCACCACGTTGGCCAAGCTGGTCTTGAACTCCTGACCTCATGATCCACCTGCCTTGGCCTCCCAAAGTGCTGGGATTACAGGCGTAAGCCACCACACCCAGCCATAATGATTATTCTTAATTTACTTGCCAAACAACCAAACATGAGACTGGAGTTCTGCAGTTAAAAAACACAAGTACTTTTTAAGGCTTAAAAGTCAACACATTCCCTAAGAGTACCAGGATGTCAAGTTCAGACTACAGTTTGTGAAATTCTGTCTCCATTCTTCCGTTCTAGCTTTAAAGAAGTCAAATTTGCCTCTTAATTGACTGTATAAGTCTTTCTTGTTGAGATGGGGTAAGGAAGAAGTAGATATTTATTTTCCTAACAACATAGCAAAGACTAATAAACTGAAAATACTAAATTTTATATACTACAGTAGAAATCTCCAATGCAAAATATTTATGAATGGCCTAAGTGTTTACTGAGTATTCATTCAGAGTTATTGCTAAAACTCCTTTGAAAACCTAAAAATAAAAAAAAAAATTGCTTAAAACTAGCACTTAAGTCTTCTGTAAATGTGACTACATTCCATAAAGCACCTTACAAGGCAAAATGTCATCAATTTGGTTAAATATCAAATTGATTTCACCACATTTTCTTATCCTAACCACCCAATGCCACTCTACATGCCAGTTACACTGATTCTTTTCAGTCCCTCCTATCTAAAGTATTTCAAGAAGAAGAGTGTCTGGTACCATAACCTTCTAGGAAAAAGAATAAAGTTTCTGTATGCCGTAGTTGAATAAAATAAGCCTTTACATTAAAATAGACACAAAATAAAATTTTATTTTCAATTAGTTATTTCAAACATAAGAAATTCATTTTTTACGTTAAAAAAACACTTTGTCTCAGTTTATACATTAGAATTTCCTTGGTTTTCTTTTCCTATTCTGCCTCAAACACTGAATAAACGAGGCCAGGTACAATGACTCACACCTGTAACCCCAGCACTTTTAGAGGCCAAGGTGGGAGAACTGCTTGAGCCCACAAGTTCAAGACCAGCCTCCCCAACACTGTGAGACTGTCTCTATAAAAATAAATAAATGATTAAGATAAAAACTTAATATTACCCTTGTGTTGCATACCAACTTTTTCCTTGAAAAACAATGGAAGTGGATACCACAGTACTCCTTAAGAATCAAAGTGTGTTCAAATTACTGCTTTTGTGCCCAAGCTCTAATTCAAGTTAAATGTTAGAGCCACTACAGATCAGATGAGATTTAGCGTATCTGTGAAAATAACCTTGGAGGCATTCAAGTTTGTAAGCAATATCTATTGAATCCAAATTTTTACTTTTTTTTTTTTCTTTTGAGATGGAGTCTTGCTCTGTTGCCAGGCTGGAGTGTAGTGGCACAAATTCGGCTCACTGTAACCTCCACCACACAGGTTCAATCGATTCTTCTGCCTCAGCCTTCTGAGTAGCTGGGACTACAGGTGTTAGCCACCATGCTCAACTAATTTTTGTATTTTTAGTAGAGACAGGGTTTCACCATGTTGGACAGGATGGTCTTGATCTCTTGACCTCGTGATCCACCCGTCTTGGCCTCCCAAAGTGCTGGGATTACAGGCGTGAGCAACTATGCCCAGCCATTTTTCCTTTTTTTTTTTTTTCAAGGAAATGTGCTCCCGTAGTTGACCAGTAACTGCATACAGACTTTCCTTCTATCATAAACACACAAATGTTCAAGCCCTTGTATTAATCTGATCTCACGCTGCTATGAAGAAATACCTGAGACTGGGTAACTTATAAAGAAAACAGGTTTAATTGACTTACAATTCTGCATGGCTGGGATGGCCTTGGCAAACTTACAATCATGGCAAAAGACACCTCTTCCCAAGACGACAGGAGACAGAGTGAGTGCAGAGAAAAGGAGGGAAAGCCTCTTATAAAACCATTAGATCTTGTGAGAACTCACTCACTATCCCCAACGCACGGGGGTGACAATTCAGATTACAATTCAAGATGAGATTTGGGTGGGGACACAGACATCAGCCCTGTAGAAAATGCCAACACACACCACAGGCGCTAACCCAGACAGGGAAGGGAAGGGCTAGCGATTCCGTAGTGCAGCAATCTCAGAGTAGCAGAGGTGTACACTCACTGTTTGTAATATATTACCTAAATCTTAAATAAATCTCCAAAGAGACTGCTAGGGAGAGTGGGGATTTAACTAGCTTTAGATGCATCAATAAGAAACTGCTCCCAGCTGTAGGCTTAAATATAGGGAGTGACAATTTTACAACACCCACCCCCGACCCGCGCCATGCCAAAGACATTCCAAGAATCTGCCTCATCAAAGAAACGATGAAAGCTACAGAAGGTTCTAAGCTCTTACCAGAATGGTCAAGGAAAAGATCCTGGGTGTTACCTTGGAAAAAGGAAAACAGTAGTACTGAAAGGCATTATCAAGAATGTATTAGAGTACAAATAGCTGGAAAGGGTTTGGCGTTGTCGGTCACCCTGGATTTGCAGTCACAGCAGGACCAGCACGGCAGCTGCTTCTCGGAGCACCTGACCTCCAAGAGGCATAACTGCCCCTCTGCTTCTAATATAATTTTAGTGATTTTGTTTTTGTTTATATTTATATAAAATAAATTGATATATTGCTCATGTGTTTTCATAATATGTTTTTGGCTTTCAGTCATCACCAATAAGTTTTACTGGCACTAATCTTATTTTTTAACTTTTTATTTATTTATTTATTTGAGACAGGGTCTCACTATGTCTCTCAGGCTGGAGTAGGAGTACCACAATCACAGCTCACTGCAGACTCCAACTCCTGGACTCAACTGATCCTCCCATCTCAGCCTCCCAATTAGCTGGGACTGCAGGCATGAGCCACCACATCCAGCCAATATCTTGTTTAGAAAAACAATTTTCTCTTTGTCATCATTCAACATACTGTTTCCAAGAAAAGTAATTCCTAGAATTATTCTAATTTTCTGTGCACGGGGAAGATAAAGCTGGGGTACACATGTGGAGATCAGAAGAGAAGATGAAGTCTCTGGGTATGGGGACCACATCTTGACCTGGCTGATTGTCCCGTTAAGCTGGGCTGAGGGCATCACTGTCTCCAGAAGCAGGAGGCAAACTTCACTTTCAGTCGCCAATTAAGCCTTAAATATCTGCTCTTGAAAGAAGAGGCTTTTCATTTTTGCCACTGGGTGTCAATTACTATTTGTTTAGTTAAGATTCTGAAGTAGCGGCTTTCTCACAGGCCCTATACCCATCTCTATAAGAAATTATCAAGAACTCTGAAACCCTTTGTCTTTGAAAATTCAAAGACATTTATCTGCTTTTAAAATGAGCTCATAAGTAACAACTATTACTCATAAGTGTCTATGTGTGAGAGCTGAAAAGTATTCCTGAGCTGAGAACTACAGAACACAGTTAATTATGCACATTCATATCATCTACTTAGGATACTGGAGAAGGAATTCTAATATGTTCTGAGGAACAAGGGATCTCTGAAGCTGTCCGCAGAATGAAAATGAGTCAAATAAATAACACCCATTGAAAGGAAGAACACAAAGACACAATTACAAAAAAAAATGATATTACAAATCTAGGGAAGGTGGAATTTTAAATATAAAGAAAATACTGGAACATAGAACAGGCAGCAGATGTCAGCTTGAAATTAAACTTTCAGCTTTATGGCAAGGAATTGTCCACCCTTGATTTACATATCTTAGTATTCAAAGGCAAAAATAAATAGAACATTCAATGAATGTTACACAGTAACTTTTCAGAGCACTCTCTTGACAATATGAGAATGAAAAATATTATTTTTAAAATCGAGGAAGAGAGAATATCTGTAAACGAGCCTCTTTTTCCAAAACGTTTATTAAGCTGAACTATGATTACACATGCTTCATTTTAAACCAGAACTTCATTAATAAATGGGGTTATACCCCATTACCAAATACATTTGAAAACTTGGGGAAACTAGGACAGGGGTACAAGAGCCATCAGGAAGCCTTGGGGGTGCCAGCAGTTATGAAGAGCCTCTAACATGGGAAACAACGCTACTGCCATAGGATCTACAATCACAAATCTGAACACTCAGATTTGGCAAATCTTGGCAAAGTGTTCCCAAGACTGAAAGCCCAAGCCCCTCAGCACCATGGAGGATGGCCTTCCAAAGTCCAGCCCCACCCATCCTGCCCTTTATGGTCCAGAATTGCACATACAGAACCCTGCCCCTGTCTCTGCCAGTGTGGATACCTCTCCCTATACCAGGAATATCCCTGCGCCTTCCCCCGAAGCTAAACTGATCCAATCAACACAAGGCACATGTCTGAGAGCATTCCCTACTCTCTATAACCATCACCCCTCTTCTCTCCCCACTCTCCCGCAAACAAAACAAAACCCACAAGCAACCACATCCCCATTGTGTCATCAGCACATTCCGAAGGTGACTCCATCATAACTCTTAGCACAAGCATGGCTTGGAATCATCGCTGTCACCTAATCCCTTCGTAAATGCTAAAGCTCGTCTTACTCAGCACCAGACACATGAGGGTTAAACAAATGATAGCTAACCCTCACTTAGGCCAGACTGATTCCACGGCTCACTCCCCCATCCAAAATGATTAAATCACTCGGCTTCAAATACAGACATAAATCAATAAAATGTATATGAACAGTTCAATTCCACTCATTGGAAGATTATGACAGAACAGGCATTTATAATTAGAATTCAGACTGCCGGCGTGGAACTGAAAAACCTAACCCCTACTAAATCTTACTTAAGAGACAACTCAGACTAGGCATGTTGTTATCTTCAAGTATTTGAATGAACCAAGTCTACATAAAATTCAACGTTAAAATTTTACTTTATGACCTCATTCAAATCAATGTCAGGAAAAAAACAGCCGACAACTGAAGAAATTCTCTCATCTTACTTTCTTCATTCGAATGACTTTATGTGGGCTTACGTGGTTACTCTGCAGGTCCAGAAGTCAAGACCACAGGGAGTAAGACCCACATTCAATCTGAGGTCTAAAAGAAAGCAAAGCCCTTTCTTTCCACTACAACATGTTCATGAAATCATATTAAAACCATGTTTTAAATTTACTATGGCATAATTAAATTTTCCTTTTAATAAAAGGCCTTCTTGGAACTTCTTTAATCTGATAAATGGTATCTACAAAGAAGCCTACATTTGTCATGGTAACAAACTGGAGCCTTTCCCCTAGGCTCATGAACAAGACAAAGCGAGACATGCTACTGTTACCGTATTCCACAGTGATGAGATCCTAGCCAGTGGAACAAGGCGTAAGAAAGAAACAAAAGGGCCAGGCTCAGTGGCTCATGCCTGTAACCCCAGCACTTTGGAAGGCCAAGTCAGGTGGATGGCTTTAGCTCAAGAGTTAGAGACCAGCCTGGGCAACACGGTAAAGTCCTGTCTCTACCAAAAATATAGGGAAAAAAAAAGGCCAGGCACAGTGGCTTACGCCTGTAATCCCAGCACTTTAGGAGGCCGAGGTGGGCAGATCACAAGGTCAAGAGATCGAGACCATCCTGGCCAACATGGTGAAACCCTGTCTCTACTAAAAATACAAAAAATTAGCTGGGCGTGGTGGTACATGCCTGTAGTTCCAGCTACTGGGGAGGCTGAGGCAGGAGAATCACTTGAACCCGGGAGGCGGAAGGTGCAGTGAGACAAGATCACGCCACTGCACTCCAGCTTGGCAACAGAGCAAAACTACATCTCAAAAAAAAAAAAAAAATTAGTCAAACGTAGTGTTACGAACCTGTAGTCGTAGCTACTCAGGAGATTGAGGTGACAGGATCTCCTGAGCCCAGCAGGCGGAGGTTGCAGTGAGCCGAGACTGTACCACTGCACGCCAGCCTGGGCAACAGACCAAGACCCTGTCTCAAAAATGAATGAATGAATTAATTAATTAATTAATGAAAGAAAGAACGAGAGAAAGAGATAAAAAAGAAAAGAAAAGGTGTGAAGATGGGAAAGGAGTAGGAGTACTGCTGTTATTTACAGAACACATGCAGAATGTCTAAAATGAAAAAAAAAAAAATCGGTAGAATCCAGTGTTCTGAAGGATGTGAAAAAACAGCACCCATGTGTCCCCAGAATATCTGTACATGAATATTGAAAGGAGGCATGTTCAGAGCAAGACCTTAAGCCAAGGGAGGAAAGGCAAAAGGGGACTGACCCAGTTATGGACAAATAAGAAACAGACTAAAGAAAATCTGAAAACAATTAGTCTGAAATGAAAATTAGTCTCATTTTTAGGATCACCACATACTAGCAATTTCAAACAATGTCACAAAGGAAAGATTCCTCCCCAGACAGTATCATCTTATTCGTCTAAGTTCTAAACACTTGGTAGAGCTACCATCAAGTCTTGTTTTTGTTTTAATTTTTTGAGACAAAGTCTTCCTATGTTGCCCAGGCTGGAGTGCAGTGGCACCATCACAGCTTAATGCACTCTCGAACTCCCTAGCTCAAGTGATCATTCCCACCTCAGCCTCTCCAGTAGCTGAGACCCTGAGCATGTGCCACCATGCCCAGCTCATTTTTGAACGTTTTTTGTAGAGACGTGGTCTTGTTATGTTCCCCAGGCTGGTTTCGAACTGCTGAACTCCAGCAATCTTCTTGCATCGGTCTCCCAAAATGATGGGATTACAGGCATGACCCATCGTGCCCCACCACAAAATTATCTTTTATCTGTAAGAGTTTTCCTAATTACTTGCATACAGGTTGTTCCTTTATGTGAAAGAAAATTTTCAAGATTAAAATTATAAAAAAAAAATACAAGTGTACTTTGTCAAACTATAAGCAAAAAAGATATTGACACATCTCGCTATACTGTCTACTGAAGGCGAATATACAGCAGAGATAAATTCTGACAAAGTCACTGATAAATTTGCAGAAGATTCAAAAGAGAAACTGCAATGCTGTTATTTATTACAGGACAGACCAATATATAAGTTTACATTTTTCAATTTTCAAAAAAAATTCAGGAGAGAGATCCAAGATGGCCGGTCACTAGCAGCTCAGGATTGCAGCTCCCAGTAAAAGCGCAGAGAGCCAGTGGACGCCACACTTACCGATACATTTTTGCTGCCCACGGACCAGGACATTCCCAGCGGAGGAGCCCCACGGGTCGCCAGCGTGACCCTTTCGGCTGGCGCGGCTTTTTTGCCGGCGCCTCGGCTCGGCGGCTCTTGGTGCGGAGTAAACG
>PVKP010040003.1:0-19767 GCA_004027715.1 Plecturocebus donacophilus
TGAATCATGGGCCTGTTTTTTGTTTGCATGCATACTCCATCATCCCTAAGAACCCTGGTGAACAAAGCATTTTACAAGAAGCTAACAAAAATCTGTTGGCATGGTTTATAAAACTGTTGTTATTGAGATGAAGGCTAATCAAATTAAATTATTTGTTTTTCAAATAGAGCATGCATTATTGAGAGAACATCTGCTCCCTGAAAACACTTTGCAGTTTAGCTTTTCACGGGTGCTAAAAAGGCTCCTGAAGCTGAAATTTTTGAAAATTCTATACTACACTGACACCTAGTGGACCAAAAAAAAAGTTTCCAAACATGAAAATAAGCCAGCAAAAGGCCAGGTGTGGTGGCTCATGCCTGTAATCCCAGCACTTTGGGAGGCTGAGACAGGTGGATCAGTTGAGGCCAGGAGTTCTAGAGCAGCCTGGTCAACATGGTGAAACCTGTCTCTATTAAAGGTACAGAATTAGCTGGGAGTGGTGGTGCACACCTGTAATCCCAGCTACTCAGGAGGCTGAGGCAGGAGGATCCCTTGAACCCAGGAGGTGGAGGTTGTAGAGCCAAGATCACGCCACTGTACTCTAGCCTGAGTGACAAAGCAAGACTTTGTCTCAAAAATAAGTAAATAAAAGAAAAGAAAAAAGAAAAAGAAACCAAGGTTTGCCAGGCGTGGTGGCTCACATCTGTAATCCTAGCACTTTGGGAGGCTGAGGCGGGTGGATCACGAGGTCAGGCGTTCAAGACCATCCTGGCCAATATAGTGAAACCCTGTCTCTACTAAAAATACAAAAAATTAACTGGGTGTGGTGGTGCGCACCTGTAGTCCCAGCTGCTCGGGAGGCTGAGGCAGGAGAATCACTTGAATCCAGGAAGTGGAGGTTGCAGTGAGCCAAGATTGTACCACTGCACTCCAGCCTAGATGACAGAGTGAGACTTCATCTCAAAAAAAAAAACAAAATACCAAGGTTCATGTTGACTATTGGCATTGTCTCAAATACTAATATCTTACAAATGTAAAGTCAATATTTGCTTTAAAGTTGGAAAGGACTTCTGGATGTATTATATCACTTATTATAGAAGACCCCAATATTTATTTTTCGTTTTGGTCCGCTACTGGTGACTATGCTTGTCAGTCTTATTGTCCCTTTTCTCCCTTTTTCCTCACTTTCCTTAGACTTTTCTCTTCCATTCTTTAGTCTTCCTCCTGACTCAGAGAGGATCGCATTCCCTTAACAAAGTCCAGCCCTAATATTGCTTGAACCAGTGATGATAGTTCCTCACAGAGCATAATTTGGAGATGGAGTCAACAAACTATGGCCCATGGACCAAACCCCACCTGCTGCCATTTCTGAAAATAGCATTTTATTGGCACACTGTCATACCCAACCGTTTATGTTATAGTCTATGGTTGTTTTTATGCTCTAACAGCAGAGCTAAGTAGCTGCAACAGAGATAGTAGCATAAGGCCTAAGATATTTACTCCTGACACATCTGTTGGCCCAATTTAGAATAAGCCAGCCTGAGTCCCAACCTCTGGACCTTACTAGCTATGGTGCTCAAGGCTTCACATACGAGGCAGTGCTCTGGGCTATATGCAAAGACCATGTGACCACTGGGTTTCTGTAAAGTTCCTTTTTTTTCCCCACCTGTGTACATTTTTATTTTTAATAATGTAATGTTTATGTTTAAACGTGTATGTAATATGCCTTCTATGAATGATGTTTGGTTTAAATATAATACATAATAAAATGTTTGAGGACAACTGTCTTGAGACAGGAGAGCCAAATCCACACTTGCAGGCATCTGTAGTCGTCAACTGCAACCAAATAGGTGGTCAATATATATACATTTTTTAAAGAGACGAGGTCTCACTATGTTGCCCAGGCTGGTCTCAAACTTCTGGGCTCAAGCAGTCTTCCTGCCTCAGACTCCCAAAGTACTGGGATTACAGGTTTGAGCTACCATGCCCAGCCTCGAGTTCCATTTCTCAAGGCACTTTCATCACTGGTTCTGACCACATAGAATCATCACTTCTTCCCACTTATGTTTCATTTTTTCTGGTCCAAGATTCTCAATATGTAATCTAGTTCATGCTGAAATGGAAATCTTGTTATCCTCAGTAAGATTCTGACAATCCCTAAAGCCCAATAAGAACCTCAAAGAAACCAGTCTACAGCTCCTAACCGCAGTGTTTGAAAGATCACTACTCTCCTTCCCCACCAGGAGGTCAGGCTTTGACCCTGCTGCAGTGTTAGGGGCTGTTACCCTGTACCCTCCACTGTCAGGGCAGTCACCACCTCCAGCACCATCTTTTCTACCTCACCCCTTCCTGGGAGGACCAAGATTAGATTTATCGCCAAGTGAGCCTCAAGAGACACACTGCAGGAATAGCATAGAAGAACAGAGGCAATGTTAGTATTAAGAAATAGAGTTGGGCCAGGTGCGGTGGCTCACGCCTGGAATCCCAGCACTTTGGGAGGCTGAGGCAGGTGGATCACTTGAGGTCAGGAGTTCAAGACCAGCCTGGCCAATATGGTGAAACCCCATCTCTACTAAAAATACAAAAAAAAAAAAAATTAGCCAGGCATGGTGGTACATGCCTGTAGCCCCAGCTACTTGGGACTCCCAGCTACTTGAGGTAGGAGAATCACTTGAACGTGGGAGGCAGAGGTTGCAGTGAGCTGACTAAGATCACACCACTGCACTCCAGCCTGGGCGACAGAGTGAGGCTCTGCCTCAAACAAAAAAAAATAGAGTTGTGCCAGGCCCAGTGGCTCACGCCTATAATCCCAGCATGTTGGGAGGCCTAGGCAGATGGATCACCTGAGGTCAGGAGTTCAAGACTAGTCTCACCAACATGGTGAAACTGTCTCTACTAAAAGTACAAAAATAAGCAGGGCGTGGTGGTGCCCACCTGTAATCCCAGCATCTTGGGAGGTTGAGGCAAGAGAATCACTTGAACCCAGGAGGCAGAGGTTGCAGTGAACCAAGATCACACCACTGCACTCCAGCTTGGGTGACAAAAACTCCGTCTCAAAATAAAAATAAAAATAAAAATTAAGTACAGCCAGACACAATGGCACACACCTGTAGTCCCAGCTACTTCAGAAACAGATGGGAGAATCACCTGAGCCCAGGAGTTTGAGGTCATCATGGACAACATAGCAAGACCACAGCTCTAAGATAAATAAATAAATAAAATGTATGGCCGGGCATAGTGGCTCATGCCTATAATCTCAGCACTTTGAGAGGCTATCAGGAGGATTGCTTGAGGCCAGGAGTTTGAGACTTACCTGGGCAACATAGTGAGATGCTGCCTCTACACAGAATTTTAAAACTAGCCAGGCATGATGGCTTACCCCTATAGTTTCAGCTACTCAGGAGGCTGAGGCTGGAGGATCTCATAAGCCTAGGAGTTGGAGGCTACAGTAAGCCATCATTGCACCACTGTACTCAAGCCTGGGTGACAGAGCAAGACTCTGTCTCTAAATAAATAAATAAATTTTAAAAAATAAATACAATCTGTACCCTCAATGATTGGTTAACTATTCATTTCTTTATAGACTGTGCTAAGTTAATTTGGAGATTTTATCAAAGATACTTGTTACTGTTCTCCAGCAAAGACTCTTGGTGAAAAATTAAGGGATGTGGGCTTCTGTTTCATCTCAGAAATTTTTGGTCACAAAAGTATTGTAACATAAAATGTTTTACTTAGAATTTCTCATCTTTGAAAGCTTGAGAGTTCAAACTTTGCTCTCTTATTTATAATAGACAAAAAGTGGCAAGTAGGTTAAAAATTACTTTCCAAGTGTTTTTATTTAAACCTGTAGGCTGCCAATACAGAAATTTTAGGACTGCTTCTGTAATCTCCAATGAAATCACACCTTAGTCTGCCTTCTGCAACGGTTCCAGAATCCAAAAAAGAATGCCATGGTCTCACTGTGCTAACAGATGTCCAGCCAGATGAAACAGGTCACAATGTTCTTTTAGAATCACTTTTTGCAAATACAGGAAGCCTTTAGCAAAGGACTTCGGCATCTCCTGGAAAAATTGCTTCAGTGTTCTGCGGTGGCTTGGCAACAGCAGTAACTGCCATGTATTGACGAGCTTATGGCTGTAAAACAGTGTTATCTGTCCCAAGACAAAAGGTTCCAAGAGCATCACCCAAGACTAGGTGGCAACAACCAGTCACCAAGCAAACACCTAGGCAGTAGAATGACTCCATAACGTCGCTACATAGGGCCAATACTGGCAGGCACAGCAGATATGGCCTCTTTGCAACAGAAGAAATGTGTAAGCTGGGTGTGGTGGCTCATGCCTATAATCCCAGCACTTTGGGAGGCTGAGGTAGGTGGATCAGCTGAGGTCAGGAGTTTGAAACCAGCCTGACCAACATGGTAAAACCCCATCTCTACTAAAAATACAAAAAAAAAATTAGCTGGGCATGGTGGTGGGTACCTGTAATGCCAGCTACTTGGGAGGCTGAGGCAGGAGAATTGCTTGAATCTGGGAGAGGGAGGTTGCAGTGAGCAGCGACTG
Source organism: Plecturocebus donacophilus (assembly GCA_004027715.1). Lineage (NCBI taxonomy): Eukaryota > Metazoa > Chordata > Mammalia > Primates > Pitheciidae > Plecturocebus > Plecturocebus donacophilus. The sequence continues at coordinate 4,539 of PVKP010040003.1, forward strand.
AACCACTGCACTCCAGCCTGGGTGACAAGAGCGAAATTCCATCTCAAAAAAATAAATAAATAAATAAAAAGAAAGAAAGAAAGAAAAAGAAATGTGTTGCCAGGTTCTGAGGCTCATTTGAGAGGGAATCAGGGCCTCCCTGAGCTCCAGGTTAGAAGGGCAACCTAAATGAGTTCTTCGTGGCCTTTGCTGCTCAGTCCTAACCTCGGACTCACTCTCCAGCCCCACCATTACAATCCCCACCCCATAGCAGCCTCTGGGACTCCAAACTGTCTTCCTGATATTTCCGTTTTTAGAAGAGCCAAGGCTCTCTCATCTCTGCATTCATAGTTACTCAGTAAAGCTGGGCTTTACATCCCTAATTACATAATCAGAAAACCAAGCCCAGGAGCAAACAGCAGCCACAGCAAATACAAACCCAGCCTGGCACGCACAAAGGAACGTGGGTGCTGGATCCTTATGCTGAACATCTGGTAATGCTCCTTTGCCAAGGGTCATGGCAGCTGGAAATCCTGAGCTGTGCCAGCAGTTATTAACCATGAGATCCACCAGAAACCCAGATATGGGTATCTTTGACAAAAAGTTTAATAGAGCTATGGTGGCTGTGAATACACCTACAGAAGACAGAGGTGAAAAGACTTCTATGAAGTTTAGCTAGGAGCTGAAAAGAAGATGCAATCACAGATATTCCGAGATAGGCAGAACCTAGCAGGACACTTCCAAGTCCAAGGGACAAGTGTCTAGTGGGTCTCAAACTTCTACAGTCAAAGGACCACTTCTTCCAGGGAAGCAACCTTGAGAATCTGGCCAGTTCTAATAATCATTACCTGCCCTTCAATACATCAATTAGAAGGCTGGGCACAGCGGCTCATGCCCATAATCCAAGCACTTTGGGAGGCTGAGAGTGAGGATTGCTTGAGGTCAGGAGTTAGAGACCAGCCTGGGCAAAATTGCAAAACCCCCATCCCTACAGAAAATTAAACAATTAGCTGGGCATGGTAGTGTGCATCTGTAGTCCCAGTCACTTGGGAAGCTGAGGCAGGAGGGTAGCTTGAGCACAGAAGTTCAAGGCTGCAGTGAGCTAAGATTGAGCCACTGCACTCCAGCCTGGGCAACAGAGCAAGATCTTGCCTCAAAAAAATAAATAAATAAATACATAAAAATATGAAGAATTCTATCAACAGATAAATGGATAAACAAAATGTGATACATATGGATACTGCTCAGTCTTCATAAGGAATGAAATTCTGATTCATGCTACAACATGCAGGAAACTTGAAAACATTAATGCTAAGTAAAATAAGTTAGACACCAAAGAACAAATATTGTACAATTCCATGTATACAAGGTACCCGGAATACGCAAATTCATAGACAAAGAAAGTAGAACAGGAGTTACTAGGAGCAAGTGGGAGGGCAGAATGGGAAGATATTATTTAATGGGTACAGAGTTTCTGTTTGGAATGATGAAAAGTCCTGGACATGAATAGTTATGATGATTGTACAACACTGTGAATATAATCAATGCCAACGAATTGTACGCTTAAAATGGTTAAAATGGTAAATCTTATGTTATACATATTTTATTAATAACATAATAAACAAAACATTTTTAATGTGAAAAATGGCACTGCTTTTTTAAAAATAGGAGTAAGGTAATTTTTTAAAGACAACTATTAATAAGTAAATAATTTACATCAGAAATTATGTAACAATTAGAATCAGTAAGGAAGACCCATGCTGATCTGCACCAGTGGCCTCCAGGCCACAATGTGACCGCCATTCTGGCCCAAGCTCCTGCTTCTCAGAAGGAATGAAGGAATACGTTTACCCATTTGGAGCCAGGGTCCTTCGTTATTTAACTACTGCAACTATCTCAGGCCTTGTGAATTCTGTATTCTTATTTGTTTAAATGAAGCCCAGTTCTTACTGAACTATCCACCATAACAATGGAGAATTTAGTAAGACTTGTGCTTAATATAATATATAAAATCCCAAAAGTATCTTTATTTTATCTGACTAAGGATACTATATCATGAAAATGCAAAATTGTGACTTAATGCACTTCTCCTTTGGATTAGTTAAGCGTATTGTATGGAATATTCTTTATGAATACGGATTATGACATGACATGGTCAGGTACACTGATGTACACCTATGTTCCCAGGATCTCGCCTTCATAAAACTTCTTAATACTAGTTTTTTGCTCTCCAATTTTAAATTTTCAAGAGAAGCCTAAACTTTTTCTTTTTTTTTTTCTTTGAGACAGGGTCTCACTCTGTCACCCAGGTGAGAGTGCAGTGGCGCAGTCTCGGCTCACTCCAACCTCTGCCTCCCTGGCTCAAACTATTTTCCTGCCTCAGCCTTCCAAGTAGCTGGAACTACAGATGTCGCCACCACACTGAGCTCTTTTTTGTATTTTTAGTAGAGATAGGGTTTCACCACATTGGCCAGGCTGGTCACCTCAAGTGATCTTCCTGCCTCGGTCTCCCAAAGTGCTGGGATTACAGGTGTGAGCCATCCCACCTGGTCGAGAAGCCAAAAGTATTAATATTTACACTAAACATGTTCTCATATCTTCTCCAGAGTGCCAAACAAAGGGGTGACTTAATAATTAAGCAGTTAATCTGATTCATGGAGAACCTGGGCAGAGTAATTTACAAGGTAAATAACTTGGCCTGATCATTCAGCTGGGATGTTTCTGTTATTCACATAAACCTTAACTTAGTTTTCTTTTCACTGTGTGCATCATTTCTGGATAAAAAGGATGTTCCCAAAGAATCAGGAGAATATCTAGGTGAGGTAGGAGTAGATAACCAATTCTGGCTATAGTTTTGGCTAAATAATGTCATGGTCTTTGATTTTTTTTTTTTTTTTTTTGAGATGAAGTTTCGCTCTTATCACCCAGACTGGAGTGCAATGGTGTGATCTCGGCTCACTGCAACCTCCGCCTCCTGAGTTCAAGCAGTTCTTTTGCCTCAGCCTCCCAAGTAGCTGGGATTACAGGCAAGCACCACCATGCCCAGCTAATTTGGTATTTTTAGTAGAGTTAGGGTTTCACCATGTCGGTCAGGCTGGTCTCCAACTCCTGACCTCAAGTGATCCACCTGCCTCAGCCTCCCAAAGTGCTGAGATAACAGATGCGAGCCACTGTGCCCAGTCAAAATTTCTCTTAAATGTATTTCAAAGGCTGTTTTAATAGAATCATAACAACTAACGTAATATGTGATCTGGATTGGACTCTGAACTAGAATTTTGGAGTGGAGGGGTATAAAGAATACTACTGAGATAACTGGCAAAATATGGTCTTTAAATGAGATAATAAATAGTATTGTATCAATGTTAATATCTCCCTGATTTTGATAATTTTATCATAGTCATGTAAGAGAATGTCCTTGCTCTTAGGAAATACACCCTAAAGAATTCCAAAGTAAAGAAAAGAGACATTTCCTGTCAAATCTACAACTTATTTTCAAAAAGTTCAGGAAAAAAATTTATATATTTACATATATATATGTATGCATATATATGTATATACATGCACAGTACATCAAGAGAAAATGATGAGAAAAGCATGGTAAAATAATAAGGGAATCTGAGTAATGGGTAGGGGAGTTCATTGTATTATTCAACTTGTCTATAGGTAGGAATTTTTTTGAGGCACAGTCTCCTGCTGTGGCTCAGGCTGGAGTGCTGTGGTGCAATCACAGCAAACTGCAGCCTTGACCTCCCAGGCTCAGGTGATCCTCCCACCTCAGTCTCCCAAGTAGCAGGGAACACAGGCATGTACCACCACACCTGGCTAATACTTTTCTTATTATTTTTGTAGAGGTGGGGTCTCCCTAAGTTGTTCAGGCTGGTCTCAAACTCTTGGGCTCAAGTGATCCTCCCACCTTGGTTTTCCAAAGTGCTGGGATTACAGGCATGAATCACAACACCAGCCAGAAATAATTTTAAAATAAGAAATTTACTAAAAAAATTTTTTAAGCTAATGTAATTTCATTTATCATATCCTATGATCAAAACAAAGCAACATTAATTTGACATTATAAAATACGTATCTCAATTAACTTTTTTCCCCACACTACATCAACATATCAGTTAATCTTAATACTATTATATTAGTGGCATTATTACTTAGGAAAATACTATTCAAATTTTATCTGATAATAAAATCATTGACTCTCAAGGTTAGAAGGAAACTAAGATATCAAACACCTCAAATAAGCCTCTGTGTTGGCTGGGCACGGTGGCTCACACCTGTAATCCTAGCACCTTGGGAGGTCGAAGCAGGTGGATCACTCGAGGTCAGGAGTTCGAGACCAGCCTGGCTAACATGGTGAAACCCCATCTCTACTAAAAATACAAAAATTAGCCCGCCATGATGGTGAGTAGCTGTAATTCCAGCTACTCGGGAGGCTGCTGGGAGGCTGAGGCATGAAAATTGCTTGAATCCAGGAGGCGGAGGTTGCAGTGAGCTGAGACTGTGCCACTGCACTCCAGCCTGGGAAAGAGGGCAAGACTCTGTCTCTTAAATAAATAAACCTCTATGTTTCCAGTGTAACACCATATGGAATTACATAATAACGAAAGCAAGCAGAGTGTGAATCATGCATGAGTCCAGCACAGAGAGGTTATACCTTGAACTGCTGTTGATCTCAACCCAGCCCAGCTTCCAGGACACATGAAGCAAAACTCCACCAATGAGCATCTGCCACCTGGGAAGGACAAGAGGCTGTGTGAATTTCATATAGTGCTACGGTTGGTCTCCAATACCATCCAGCCCCAGCAGGTCTGCCGACTGACACAAAGAGACACGTTTAACTCTGTTTACTACTCTTTTCTCCCACTCTCTCCCAGTTATCCCATTTCTCAGACCTTTCCTTCTCAATCTCTACTATTCCCTACAGTCCAGCGGCCCAGTAAGTACTGACAATGACATTCTTCTCCTCTTATTCTAGACTTTTCCTGAGCAGCCTCAGTCATAGCCACTGCTTCTCCCACTGCCTCTTCATTGATGAGTCCCAAATCCCCGTTCTCACTTGGATACAACCACAGTGATCTCCCACAAGCTGTCAATGATGATTATTATTGTTATTATGCATAGATTTGGAGGTATACGTGCAGGTCTGATGCATGGATATAGTGAGTAATGGTGAGGTTTGGGGTTCTAGTGGCCACCAACTGAATAGTGTACATTGTACCCAATAGACACCTTTTCAACCCTCAGCCCATTCCCCTCCTCCCTGCCAAGCTCCCAATAATAACATGCCTCAATCATCACCCTGAACCTCTCCCTCAAATCATTCTCCCTATCCCTAATCAGCCAAACCAGAAACCTAGGTGGCATACCAGCTCACCTCTTCGGCCTTAACCTCCCTTGTCTAAGCACAATATCCTATTGACTTTATTTATACCCATAACAGCACTCAAATCTGAAGCCTTCCCCGCCAACCCTTCTGCCTCTGTCTCAATTTAGGCTCTTATCATCTCATACCTGGCTCACAGCATTAGTCCCTTAACTGGTCCCCCTCTCTCCAAGGTGGCCTCTCATTCATTCTTTACTTTGCAGTCAAAGGGTCTGTCCTAAAATGCAAATTTAGTTGTTCTACTTGCTTGTTTTAAAAACAGATGATTTTTCCTGGTACCACAGGCAGCAACCCTCAGCCTCTTTTCTGCCAACACACTCGAGGTCATGAAGCTCACCTGAGACACACTGGCCCCAGCATGCATAGCGCAGGGGCAGCACAGGTCACAAACACCCCTCTCTCTCCCAGTGCAGAAAACACATCAGAATGCCAAATGAGTGAGAGGCATCGTTGCTTGCTCTAATTGCTTTTTGAGTTTAGGTGAGTCATTCATAAATTTCAAAACCCTGTTTTTCATTATAAATGACTTGAGACACCTCACCTCGGAAGTGACTATGACCACAACATAACCATGTGTTGCAATACTACAGTTGAGAACTCTGGCCTAAAGGACAAAGTCACTTGAGCGTGACACACAAAGTCTCTGGGACTTGTACCGCCCCTGTACAGGGTCAGCTGCTGTCTGCTTGCTGTGGGCAGTCACATGCTAGCCACACAGAATGGCCCACAGCCTTGGGAACACACCAGGTCATGTCAGACTTCTAGGAGTTTGGGTGTGCCATCCTCTTGCCCCATAATGTTCTTCCCATATCTTTGTATGTAGTGGACACCTGCTCAGCCTATAATACCCAGTTTGCACATATCCTGTGTGAAGTTTCACTGACCTAGCCAAGCAAAACACACCAAATGTGCATCCTGCCTTCAAACAGTTTGGTCTAGCACAGCAATTTTCAAACAAGCGATCTTCGCCTCCAGTGGGTATTTGGCAGTGTCTAGAGAAATGTTTGGTTGTTGCAGCTGGGGGAAGGAGCAGAAGGTATGCCACTGGAATCTAGACAGAAGCCAGGAATGTTGCTAAACATCCTACAGTGTGAAGGGCAGTCCCCACTGCAAAGAATTCTCCAACTCCAAATGTCATCACTGGAATGTCATTCCAAGGTGGAGAGACCTGTCTAGTGAAAGTAAGGTAATTAATCAGTAATTACAAACGAGTGTGTGAAGCTCTGAAAGGAAGTGTACCAGGTACCATAAGCCACTCTATTGAAAGCAACTAACCTAGTCTAGTAAGCGGGTAAGACTTCCTAGAGAAAATAAATTTGAGCAAAAACCCAAAGCATGTTCAAGGCAAGAGGCCCAGAGGTGAGAGAGACAATGGCTTCGTTCAAAGCTTCTCGGAGAAGTTCAGTTTGTCTGGACCCCAGCACCGGAGCATTGGAGAGGGGGCAGCAAGAGCTGACCCTGGAGAGAAAGGGCTGGTCCTGAAGGACCACGTCAATCATAAGGAGCTGGGACTTCAAACTGACGACTCACTGAAGGGTTCCAAGCATGGGAGTGACACTGTCATATTTACCTTTAGGGAAGCTCCTGATCTTTACAAAGGACGGAATGTTTCTGAGAGAAGCCAGACTAGGGGCAAAGAAGTAAGTTAGGAGTTTTTATAGTAATTAGAGAGAAGAGAATGGCCCGGAAAGGGGCAACGTGGATGAAGAAAGTGGACAGATTCTGAAGATGTCTAGGAAGCCCTGGTGGTTAACCGGATGTTGAGGATGAAGGAGACAAAGGAAACAAGAATGACTCCCAGGTTCTGAGTCGTACAGTCAGATGCAGGATAACCACTCACTGCAGGTGAATTTATGGAACAGCCGGAATTTAAAAAGCAAGCTCCATGAGGGCAGGGATCTGTTTTCTTCACTGATGTGCCCCAAGCATCTGCAGAATACACTACTCTGCCTGACCAGGCACCAGGCATTGTTCTAGGCACTGGAAATATTCCAGTGACAAAATGGATAAGTCAAAATTTCAGCCTTTGTAGATCTTACACTCTATGGGGGAGGACAAGGAGGAGAGTAGCAATCCAAGCTGACAGCACCCCTTTCTTATGCAAATTCCCTTAGTCCCTCTACCTTGAGAGATGCAGAAAGATAGCCAGGACCAGAAAACGCTTGCTATTCTGTAAGAGAGAAACCAGTATCCCAGGTTTATTGACTAAAATATACATAATCACAGAAGATACTTTAAAACTTTTGCTACAAGGCTGGGCACAGTAGCTCATGCCTGTAATCCTGGGAGGATCACTCGAGGCCAGGAGTTCAAAGCTGCAGAGAGCTATGATCATGCCACTGTATTCCAGCATGGGTGACAGACAGGGAGCCTGTCTCTACAAAAACAAACACGTTTGCTATGAAGTATTAGGGAGGAGCTTAACAAAGTATTTTAAAGTTCACCTGAAATAACATTCTGGTGATAATATAATGAACATATTTTTAAGAGGTTAAGAATGAAGCCGGGCGCTGTGGTTCATGCCTGTAATCCTAGCACTTTGGGAGGCCAAGGCAGGTGGATGACCTGAGGTCAGGAGCTCGAGACCAGCCTGGCCAACATGGTGAAATCCATTTCTACTAAAAATACAAAATTAGCTGGGCCTGGTGGTGGGCACCTATTATCCCAGGTACTCAGGAGGCTGAGGCAGGAGAATCGCTTGAACCCAGTGGGTGGAGGTTGCAGTGAGCCAAGATCGCATCACTTCACTCCAGCCTGGGCGGAAAAAACAAACCTCTGGCCCCCCCCCAAAAAAAAAAAAAAAAAAAAAAAAAAGAAGGAGAAGAATGAGGGCTGACTTGCTCTACTACATATTTAAATGATTTAATAATTAAAACAATTCGGCACTAGTCCCTTATCAGCGAAATTGACATATAAGTACCCAAAAAGAGACCCTAGAAAAACAACTATATAATTTTTTATCTTTAATTTTTGGGATAGAGTCTCGCACTGTTGCCCAGACTGGAGTGTGGTGGCATGATCTCAGCTCATTGCAAACTCTGCTTCCCGGGTTCGAGTAATTCTTGTGCCTCAGCCTCCTGAATAGCAGGGACTAGAGGTACCCACCATCACACCTGGCTGATTTTTGTATTTTCAGTAGAGACAGGGTTTTGCCATGTTGGCCAAGCTGGTCTTGAACTCCCGGCCTCAAGAGATCCTCCTGCCTTGGCCTCCCAAAGTACTGAGATTATAGGCATGAGCCCCTTGCCCAGCCAAAAAAAGACTTTATACAAATGCTCCTCAACTTACAATGGAGTTATGTCCCAACAAATTGATCATACATTGAAAATGTCAGAATGGCTGGTCGCAGTGGCTCACACCTGTAATACCAGCACCTTGGGAGGCCAAGGCGGGCAGATCACCTGAGATCAGGAGTCTGAGACCAGCCTGGCCAACACAGTGAAACCCCGTCTCTACAAAAAATACAAAATCAGCCGGGCATGGTGGCACATGCCTGTAACCCAGCTACTCGGGAGGCTGAGTCAGGAGAATTGCTTGAACCCAGGAGGCAGAGGTTGCAGTGAGCCGAGATCATGGCCATTGCACTCCAGCCCAGGTGACAGTGAGAGACTCCATCTCAAAATAAAAAAAAAAAAAGAAAATGTCATAATTGAAAGAGCATTGAATGCACATAATCTACCAAACACCAGAGGTTGGCTTTGCCTACCATAAACGTGTTCAGAACATTTACATTCACGTGGCTGGGAGCTGCAGCTCACCACTCGCTACTACTGCCCAGCAACAGGGGAGAGTATTGTAAGGCATATTGCTAGCCCGGGAAACAGCAAAACTCAAAAGCTGAAGTATGGTTTCTCCTGAAGGCATATTGCTTTCACACCATCATACAGTCAAACAATTCAACGTCCAGCTGTCATTAAGTTGGGACCGTCTGTACATGAGATTAACAATCATATACAGATTGTTATACCCTTGGGCATAAGGCAAAAGGAAGAATTATACAATACATCTGGCTAGTATAAATCAGTTAACTAGTGGGAAAGGGATAATTTCCTTACATTGCACCATATACTAAATTAAACTGACAATGATTAAAACTTGAATACAGATTTAATGAAATATAGGTGAACATCTAAATGACTGTTACGCCTTTAGGCATAAGGCAAAAGGAAGGATTATACAATAAATGAGGTTAGTATAAATCAATTAACTACTGGGGAAGGGACAATTTCCTCACATTGCACCATACACTAAATTAAACTGACAATGATTAAAACTTAAATAAAGCTTTAATGAATATAGGTGAATATCTAAATGGTTTTATGATGGAGAAGAAAAAAATATAAAAGAAATGGAAGTAATTGTGAAAGAAATAATCAATATATTTGACCACATAAAAATATTTAAATAATCAAAATAATTATAAACAAATTAAAAGACAAAGAACAAATTGCAAAAATTATTTCCAAAAACATGATGGACAACTGGTTGACCTCCTTAAAATATAAAGAATTTACTAAATTAATAAGAAAAACACTAAAACCTCAATGAAAATAAAGGGATAAAAGGCACAACTAGACAATTCACTGAAAAAGAGATACAAGTGGATAACATACATAAGAAAATTGTCCAACTTGATGAATAACCTAAAAAATTATACAACAAAACAATATACCTTTTGCTCATGAAATCAGCAAAGAGAATCACAGTTTGAGTACAATACTATAGAAATGTTCATATGGAGGGTGGGTGGCAATGTCAACTGGGAAAACATTTTTGGAAAAGAATCTGTTAATATTCAAGATGACTACTAAAGATGTTCATGTACTTTAACCCGAATTTATTAATTTTTATTTTTTTTAGAGACAAGGTCTCACTGTCACCCAAGCTGGAGTACAGCAGCACAATCACAGCTCACTGCAGCCTCTAACTCTTGGGGTCCTGCCTGAACCTCTGGAGTAGCTGAGACTACAGGTACATGTCACCATGCCCAGCTAATTTTTTTTAAGATTCAAGGGGTGCATGTGCAGATCTGCTACATGGGTACATTGCATGATGCTGGTTTGGGCTTCTTTTGATCCCGTGACCCAAACAGTGAACATAGTACCTAATAGGTAGTTTTTCAATCCTTACTTATCTCTGTCCCTAACTCTCCCCTTGGGGAATCCCAGTGTCTACTGTTTCATCTTTCTGTCCATGTGTACCCAACGTTCAGCTGCCATTTACACATGAGAACATGCAGTATTTGGTTTTCTGTTTCTGTTAACTCACTTAGCATAATGGCCTTCAGCTGCATCCATGTTCTGCTAAGGACATAATTGTGCTCTTTTTTATGGCTGTGTAGTATTTCACAGTGTATATATGTACCAAATTTTCTTTATCCAATCCACTGTTGATGGGCACCTAGGCTGATTCCATGTCTTTGCTATTATGAATAGTGCTGTGATAAAATACACATGAGCGTAGGTATATTTTTGGTAGAACAATTTATTTTCCTTGGGTATACACCCAGTAATGGGATTACTGGGTCAAATGGTAATTCTATTTTTTGTTCTTTTAGAAGTCTCCAAATTGCTTCCCATAGAGGCTAAGCTAATTTACAATCCTGCCAATAGTGTATAAGCATTCCCTTTTCTCCAAAACTTTGCCAACATGTTATTTTTTGCCTTTTTTTTTTAAGACAGATTTTCACTCGTCATCCCGGCTGGAGGGCAGTGGTGTAATCTTGGCTTACTCCAACCTCTGCCTCCCAGGTTGAAGCAATTCTCCTGCCTCAGCCTCCCCAGTAGCTGGGATTACAGGCATGTGACACTATGCCTGGATAGTTTTTTTTGTATTTTTAGTAGAGACGGAATTTCACCATGCTGGTCATTCTCATCTTGAACTCCTAACTTCAGGTGATTCACCCACCTTGGCCTCCCATAGTGTTGGGAATACAGGCATGAGCCACTATGCACAGCCAGTTTTTGACTTTTTACTAATAGCCATTCTGACTGATAGGAGATGGTATCTCATGATGGTTTGATTTGCATTTCTCTGACGATTAGTGATGTTAGGCAATATTTCATATGTTGGCCATTTGCATGTCTTGTTTTGAGAAGTGTCTATTCGTGGACTTTGCCCACTTTTAAAGGAATTGTTTTATTTTGTTGTTGATTTATTTAGATTCCTTATGGATTATGGACATTAGTCCTTCATTGGATACACCGTTTGCAACATTGTTTTCTCTGTTAATAGTTTCTTTTGCTGTTCAGAAAGTCTTTAATTTAATAAGGTCCTGATTGTCAATCTTTGTATTTGTTGTATTTGCTTTTATCATAAATTCTTTGTCTAGGTCAATGTCCGGAAAAGTATTTCCTAGGTTTTCTTCTAGGATTTTTAGAGTTTGAGATATTACAATTAAGTCTTTAATCCATCCTGAGTTAATTTTTATGTATAGTGAGACACAGGGGTCCAGTTTCATTTTCTGCATATGGTTAGCCAGTTTTGTTTTTTCTTTTTTTTGTACAGACAGGGCCTTGCTATGTTGCCCAGACTGGTCTCAAACTCCTGGCCTCATACAATCGTCTTGCCTCAGCCTCCCAAAGTGCTGGGATTATAGTAATGAGACACCATGTCTAGCCTAACCCAAATTTCTTATGTAGGAATCAATCCCAAAGAAATCGCTGGAAATTTGGCAGAATTTAACACAAAAATGTCTGGTAACATTGTTTTCATACCCCCAATATCGAACAAAACTTAAATGTCTGTTAATAAAGTGGCTAAATATCTTACAAGATGTCTATTTGACAACAAAAAAACTCTATGCAGTTATTAAAACTATTTCAAAGAATGATGTTGGTTGGACATTTCCTAAAAATGTATATAAAGAGCAAAAAAGATACTCACCCTTGGAATAGTGTAGGGTAGGTAAATTTCAAGACAGACAGGACATACTGAAAAACAAACAGCAGATTATTGGACATTTCAAATGACAAAAAATTGACAAACCATATAATCAAAGAAATTTCTATTAAAGAAACATAAGCACATGTAAGTTTTAAAAAGGCCATTATTATTCCATCAAAATCACAAACTGGGCAAACAAATGATCTCCCAAGTCATACTAAAGTGATTGGACCAGCTGGGCATGGCGGCTCATGCCTGTAATCCCAGCACTTTGGGAGGCTGACACGGGCAGAGCACAAAGTCAAGCATTCAAGACCAGCTGGGAGTGGTGGCATGCATCTGTAGTCCCAGTTACTCAGGAGGCTGAGGCAGAAGAATCGTTTGACCCCGGGAGGCAGAGGTTGCAGTGAGCCAAGGTCACGACACTGCACTCCAGCCTGGGCAACAAGAGTGGGACTCTGTCTCAAAAAAAAAAAAAAAAAAAAAGAGCTCATGAAAAAAAGATCATAAACCCCCCAAAAAAGTGGGTGAGGCCATGTGAAAGTTAACAGAAACACCATCTCTCTTTCTTTTTTCAAGTGATGTTCCTGCCTCAGTCTCCACAGTAGCTGGGATTACAAGCACGTACTACTACATACACCCAGCTAATTTTTGTATTTTTAGTAGAGACAGGGTTTCACCATGTTGGCCAGGCTGGTCTCAAACTCCTGACCTCAGGTGATCCACCTGTCTTGGCCTCTCAAAGTGCTAGGATTACAGACATGAGCCACTGTGCCTAGCCTCTTATCTCTTTTTTCAGTGCATTGTCTACTTATGCCTTTTATCCATTTATTTTCACTGAGGTTTTAGTATTTTTCTTATTAATTTAATAAGTTCTTTGTATTTTATAGATGCCAACCACTTGTCCAGAATCTAAATGAACTTTGCCTCTGAGCTGAAGGCTCTATTTCTATAAGGGGAAGGACAGCTGGCTGCCTAGGGCCTGGTTATAGCTGGAACCTCCCAAAGGACAGAGGAACATGTCATCAGCCTGGGCCAGCCCAGGCCACCAAGCCAGAGCCCAAGGGTGTGGTGCTTCCTCCTCCCTCCCTACCTAGGGCAGCTTCCTTTGACAGCACACTTGCTGCCTCAAACTTCTAACAAATACCATTCTTTCAAACAGTAGAAGGGGGTCAGAATGAGCTATATGAGATTTTTTTAAAAAAGAATTTTCTTGGCAGGGTGTGGTGGCTCACATCTGTAATCCCAGCACTTTGGCAGTCTGAGGTGGGTGGATCATGAGGTCAGGAGATTGAGACCATCCAGGCTAACACAGTGAAACCCCGTCTCTACTAAAAATACAAACATGGTGAAAACCCATCTCTACTAAAAATACAGAAGTCAGCCGGGCGTGGTGGCTAATGCCTGTAATCTCAGCTACTTGGGAGGCTGAGGCAGGAGAATCGCTTGAACCTGGGAGGTGGAGGTTGCAGCGAGCCGAGATCACATCATTCCACTCCAGCCTGGTGACAGGGCAAGACTCCCTCCCAAACAAACAAACAACAACAACAAAAAAATTTCCTTTCTTCAAATAAATAGGGGAATAGCTGAAGGAGAAAATTACATGAAGAAATATGGAAATAAACTAAAACAGAGGCTTCAAAAGCTAGAAGAGAGCATCCTCTACTTTAGACAACAACAACAAAAAAAAAAACTTCACTAATTCAAAGAAAATTAATGTGGCAGAGAAATTACATGCTCTCTGCCACATTAGAGTAGAATATGCTCATAATAGACAGAATATGCTCATGGGGTATCCACTGCCGATTTCTTCCCAGTTGGCCTCTTCGTGGTCCAAGCTGACCCACCCAGCCTTGGCTGCCAGAAGGGAGCACCACCATCCTGGTTGAGAAGATGAAATAATGGCCATAAAAGGTTCAAGCTTTTAAGAGATATAAAGTTCCTCACCAGAGTCCCATAAGGTACAACCACTACTGGCACCCCTACCTGGTTCTCCAGTCTCTCTACTCCACTCTCGAGCTCACCCCCTCCTCCCTCTGCAGACAATCTCCTCCATCTCCCCTTCTTTCCTGCCTTCTGCTGTTTTTGACCTACTCTTTCCACTAGTTCTGACACTTCCCACATCCCCAAGTCAAAACATTCCAAACCATCGTATTTACATTCTTGGGGCCCTTGGTCAGCTATGAGTTTGATTATTCAGATTATCCATTCCTGGGAAGAAACAATTTGGTTTAATTTCATCTAACATCTAAACACATTATGCATATAGAAAGTATTGTTTTTATTAAATTTGTTGGCTGGGCACGGGGGCTCACACCTAAAATCCCAGCATTTGGGAGGCCAAGGCAAGGTGAGCAGATAGCTTGAGCCCAGGAGTTAGAAACCAGCTTGGGCAACATGGCGAAACTTCGTCTCTATCAAAAAAAAATACAGAAATTAGCCAAGCATGGTGGTGCAACCTGTAGTCACAGCTATTCAGGAGGCTGAGGTGTGAGGATCGCTTGAGCCTGGGAGGCAAAGGTTACAGTGAACCATGATTGCACCACTGCACTCCAGCCTGGCTGACAGAAGACCCTGTCTCAAAAAACAAACAAAAATTTATAAAATAACCTGGGGCTCCAATAAATTTTGTAAAAGTGCCACAGATAAAAATGTACATCCAGGCCAGGTGTGATGGCTCACACCTGTAATCCCAGCACTTTGGGAGGCTGAGGTGGGTGGATCACCTGAGTCAGGAGTTTGAGACCAGCCTGACCAACATGGAGAAACCCCATCTCTACTAAAAATACAAAATTAGTGGGGTATGGTGGTGCATGCCTGTAATTCTAGCTACTTGGGAGGCTGAGGCAGGAGAATCACTTGAACCCAGGAGACGGAGGTTGCAATGAACTGAGATCACACCATTGCATTCCAGCCTGGGCAACAAGAACATAACTCCATCTTGAAAATAAAATAAAAAAAGGAAGAGTAAGGTTC
>PVKP010040004.1:0-19799 GCA_004027715.1 Plecturocebus donacophilus
TCAAAGTGCCAGCCACCTTCCCAATTTGGACTTAGGCTTGGGATACGTAAAGTGAAGATTAAGTTGTGCTCATCGCTTGGGCCTGCTCTAAGGTGATTCGTCCCCCACGTGCTGGAACTCTGGGACCACCAATCCCAGCCTGCCTTGAGAGCGCGCGGGGGTCTAGACTGTAAGATTCTGGGGGCCCTGTCCTTGTGGACGCTGTGCCTTAGGTTCCTTTCCTCGTGGCTCAGGGATTACCATTAGGGACTGTGGACGTCTCTTGCCCACCGAGCCCGAGATGCCTTGGGGCCCTGCCTTGGATCCTCTCTGCTTTTAAGGGTGTGGCCCTGTGGACTGCATTTCCCAGCGTGCCCTAGGATCGTGGTCCTGATCTTTGCACAGCCAAAATTTATTTCCCAGCATACCCTGGGAGGTCACCCAGGGAAGCTTGGAAGTGGACTGTCTTTCATGGCTTCTGGGTTGGGGACTCAGTTTCCCATGGTGCCCTGGTGAACCCATTCATTCATTCAGTCAGTCAAAAAATATTTGCGATCACCTATTCTCAGGTTCTGTTCTAGGCACTGAGGACAAGTAGTGCACAGAAGACAAAAATCCCTGCCCTAGTGGAGCTTATTTTTAGTTAAGGGGTTAGGAAAAAAAAATAAATAAAACCCTCCCCCCAAAAAAACAACAACAACAGCAACCCTGCCTCCCTCCGCACTTCTTCCCACCCGGCAGAGTCCACTCGCTCTCCTAACTGGGGGCAGCCTGCTCTTCGTCCCCTGTATCTGGTGCACTACGCCTCCCAGCATGCCGTGGGGCACCCCTCCAGCCTGCAGACTCCATTTCCCAGCGTTCCCCGGAGGAGGCCCTCATCCGGCGATTTCCATTGGGCGCCTTGGAGCTGCGGACTTCCCAGTGTGCATGGGGACACATCGACTCTTGGAAGTGGCATGGGGTAGCTTCCGCTTGTGGACTCCATTTCCCAGCGCTCCCCGCGACCTGCCCAGCACACCCTGGGGCAGCGCCGTGACGTCGGCGCGCCGGGCGGGGGCCAGGAGATCCCTGGGGCGGTGCAGGGCCAGCGGCAGTTCCCGGCGGCCCCCGGGGCGGGCGGGCGGCGGCGGCGGTGGCGGTTGGGGCTCGGCGCTCGCTCGCTCGCTCGCTGGGCGGGCGGGCGGCGCGATGTCCGGAGAGGATGGCCCGGCGGCTGGCCCGGGGGCGGCGGCGGCGGCTGCCCGGGAGCGGCGGCGGGAGCAGCTTCGGCAGTGGGGGGCGCGGGCGGGCGCCGAGCCGGGCCCCGGGGAGCGCCGCGCCCGCACCGTCCGCTTCGAGCGCGCCGCCGAGTTCCTGGCGGCCTGTGCGGGCGGCGACCTGGACGAGGCGCGTCTGATGCTGCGCGCCGCCGACCCCGGCCCCGGCGCCGAGCTGGACCCCGCCGCGCCGCCGCCCGCCCGCGCCGTGCTGGACTCCACCAACGCCGATGGCATCAGCGCCCTGCACCAGGTCAGCGCCCTCCGCCTGGCGTCTCCCGGGGCCAGGCCCGCCCTCCGCGGCGCCACCTGGGGCATCCTCCCTCCCGGGTTCCGAGCCGCCGTTGCCAGTCTCGATCGGCCGCGACGTTCCTGGCCTGGGCTTTGCCGCCCTATGCTGACCACCCCGCCCCAGCCCCGCTTACCATCCCTCTTCGACCTCCCCTCTTCCGATTTGGAGCCGCTTTAACTGGCCCTGGCTTTGCCAGCCTGTGCTGACCCACACCCTCCTCCCAGTCCTCCTTACCATCCCCCTCGACCTCCCCTCTAAAGATTCTGAGCCTCTCCGGCCGGCCCTGGGCTTTGCCGCCCTCACTGCCCTGCCCTCTCCTGAAGCTAAGCCAGCTCCCACGGCTCAGCCTGGTCCATCTGTCTGGTCCTGGCCGTTGCCACTCTGCGCTGCCCTCTTCTCGCCCCGGAGTGCCCTTGCTGTGCCGCCGCCTCTCCTCTGCCCTCTAACGCTGCCGTCTCTCTTCCGAGTCTGGACCACGTTTAGCTCTGCTGCCTTCTGCGGCGCCTCTGGCCCACTGTTTCCTCTTTCCAGGCAGGCACCGCTTTCACCGACCTGCATTCTCACAGGCTTGTGCTGCTTCCTGCCGGCAGCCTGGGGCCTGGGCCACCTCTACGGCTAGGCCCCGATTCTTTCCTGTCACCTCCTTCACGTTCCATCTCCCTCCACTCCCTCCTCCCCTTGGTCTGTGCTGTCTTTTGCTGCTCAGGGATGCTCTTCCTTCTCGGCGCTGCACCACGTGGTGTCCTTGGAGGATGCTCCCCTTATCTGGGTCCTCTCCTCCCTACCCCAGCCCCCGCTGCTGTCTTAACTCGCTCGTTCCCTTTTCCTCCTTCTCCTGGGGCCTGTGCCATCTCGTTTCTTAGGATGGCCTTCTCTGAGTGATGTCTCTCCCTGGAGGCCTTGCCTCCTCTTCTCGCAGGCCTGCATCATAACCGTTTTTCTGGATCACCCCAAAGTACTGCTCTCCCTGACTTTGGCCACCTCTCCATCCTCTGGCTTTCTTTGCCTGGACGCCCCCTCCTCCTGTGGATTTGGGTCACCTCTCCTTTTATTTGGGAAGCTCCCCCACCCCCCTTGGCCCTATAGACCCCTATAGCGAGTCTCTGCTCGATCTCCCAGCCCTCCATAATAGCATCTTCCGGGGGCCCCAGAGCTCTGCCAGTCCTCCTCCTCCACGTCCGGGCCCCCATGTCTGCTTCATGACAACACGTTTGCTGCCTCCAGGGATCCTGGGTCCCAGAGCTGGGACCACCTTATATTCCCAGGGTTCTCTCATTCCCAGCACAGGATGGCAAAGCCCAGGGCTGGTTAACGTGGCTCTGGTTCTGGGTGCTTTTATCTGTCCTCTCTACCCCACAGTGGGGTCACTAGGGACAGGACTGGTGACAGAGGATCCCCATCCTTAGGCCTCTTCCCTCCTAGTCTCCCGATATTGGGTCTAACCCCCACCTCCTGTTGAGCAGATTCTTTATCTGGTGACACACCTCCATTTCCTGGAGCCACCTCTCTCTCCTTGCCAGAACCCCTAAGGTGTGCTTACTGATGGAGCCAGAGAGGATCCTGGGAGGGGGAGGATGCCCGGTTGTCAGTGGCCACCCTCCACTGCCCTCTCCCGGAGCCTGAGCAGCTCTGATGCCGCACTCTGGTGCATTTCACTGGTCCTGGGGCTGCTCCTTCTTTCCACTTCCCAAAAAGAGTAGCAGTTTGGAAAAATGAAATCAGAATAAGTTGATCCTGAGTTCTAATTTCGGCCCTTCAGCTTTGTAGCCCTGAATTTGTATCTGTCCTCTGTGCGTCAGTTTCACCTGTGAGGTGGGTCAGTAGTTGGCCCCTCCCTGGCAGGGCTGTGGTGAGGAGGGACCGTGTCTGGAAAACTCCCTTTGTGAGAATGATGCATCCTAGGTGTTCACCGGGCTGTGGCCGCCTCTGCCCCCTTTCTCTTTCCCCATCCTTCTTTTCTTAAAGAGGCCCTGGTGCTATCTGGGACATATTCCTCCACCCAGAGCAGGGTCCCAATTCCCTACAGCCCTGCTCTGGGTTTGAGTCCTTGGCAAGTGCAGGAGAGGGCCTCAGGCTTCCCTGTCCCGCTTCCTCGCCCTCCATCCCATGCCCCTGGCTCTCCTGCACCTTCCCTGCAGGAGTTCCTGGCTCTGCTCTTCAGACTGCGCCCCCTCTTCCTGCATCCCCCATAGGCCCCAGGCCACCTCCTTGGCCTGGACCCTGAGAGGCTGCCGCAGCCCTGTCCTCCAGGCTGCCCTCCAGGTTGATTCTCCCTGCACTGTGGGGTGACTGCTTGGCAAACTCACTCTTCAGGGCATCGCAGGAGGCCTGGAGGATTGGGGTGTTCAGAGAGGGGAGGGTGCCTTCTCAGGCCACATGGCCAGCAAGCAGGGGAGCTGGGTTTGGGTCAGATCTGGGTGTGGAGTGACCAGCTTATGCTGTTTGCCCAGGACAGCCTGGTTTTAGGGCTGAAACTCTCAGTCCCAGGAAGACAGGGATGGTTGGTCACTGTCTCTGGGTGACTCTTGATTGAGTCCCGGCCACTTTGTCCATCTGGGGCTGTGTTTCTCATTCTGCATCCGTCTCGGGGCAGGTCCCCAAGCACCAGCCCCGTGGTGTGGCTGTTTTTGGGTTCTCAGGGTACCCCAGGTGGGTTTATTAACCATTTGGTGAGGCTGGTGCACTCTTCCCGTTCCTGCCCCCCAGTTACCTTAGTGGCTGGGGGGTTGGGGACTAGAGTAGGAAGGGCTGAGTACAGGATCCTTAGGGCTCAACAGAGAAAAGCTGGGGGCCTGGACTCCTGGGTTTGAGGGAGGAGGGGCTGGGGCCTGGACTCCTGAGTCTGAGGGAGGAGGGGCTGGGGTCTGGACTCCTGGGTCTGAATGGGGAGGGGCTGGGGTCTGGACTCCTGGGTCTGAGAGAGGAGGGGCTGGGGCCTGGACTCCTGGGTCTGAATGGGGAGGGGCTGGGGTCTGGACTCCTGGGTCTGAGAGAGGAGGGGCTGGGGTCTGGACTCCTGGGTCTGAGAGAGGAGGGGCTGGGGTCTGGACTCCTGGGTCTGAATGGGGAGGGGCTGCAGACCTAGACTCCTGCATCTGAGGGCAGAAGGGCTGGGGCCTGGACTTCTGGGTTGAATGGAGGAGGGACTGGGCCTGGATTTTGAGTCCCTGGTGCCCAGGCCCCAGGCATCTTTCACAAGGATGCCTGCGCTGGGCAGGTCCTTGAAAGGGAAAGGCCCATCTCTCTCCTTGCCCCCCTCCCCCATCACCATGACAACCGGGTGGAAATAAACGAGTGGAGTTCATCCCGTTCCCAGGGCACGTGCGGCCCCCCTTGCAGCCCGAGTTTCCATGACCTCATGCTCTTGGCCCTCGGAGCTCCCTCCCCCCTTCTCCAGATGGGCAGCTGTGGAGAGGTGAGGGACTTGGGGGGCTCATTTACCCCTGGATCTAGGAGTTTAGCTTCACTCCTCCCTCAGCTCCAGTTCAGGTCCCAGGGCTCACCCAGTGTCCACAAGGCCTGGGGTCAGTTCCTCCTCTGGCCCCTGGACTTTGGCATTTGTCTCCCCAAGTTTTTGACTCCTAACGGAAGAATGACAAACAATGGCCCATGTAAGCTCCTGGCTGCAGTGCCCCGTGCAGAATGGGCCTCAGTGACCAGGAATGTGACTGCCTTGGGCCCTGGGCACACAGGTGTGCAGCTGTCTCACCCCTCTGAGAGTGCTGCCTAGGCCCCTGAGTCTGTCCCAGCACAGGGTGACTTTCCCTCACCCCTTTGTTCCTGCAGAGCATCTGCTGGGGTTGTTTCTAGGCTTGACCCTTGGAAGGACCTTGCTAGGTCTAAGGCAGGAGGGATTGGGGTCCTGGACTCCTGGCTCTGAAGGAGGAGGGGCTGGAACTTCTTCCCTAGTCTGAGCACTGGAAGCACCACCCTGTGGGTGGTGACGGGGGTTTTGCTGTGTCTAACAAGTACCATGTGGGATTCCCACACCCAGATGAGAAGCCCCAGCCCTTCCCGTTTACTTCCTGTTTGCAGGTAGCCAGGAGTCCTTTTGTGATTTCCTCTGAGCGCTGAATGCCTGGCTGTCCTGACCATTGGGCATCCAGGGTATCTGAAACAGCTGGTGGCCAGAGGCTGCTGGGTCGTTTTCCCCAGTGTCACTAGCACCATGTCCCTGGGTCTGTTTTCGTGGCTCCTCTGGAGTCCTGCCTTGCTGGGACGCTGTGGCTGGGGGAGGTGCGGCTGACGGCTGTTTCCCACCCCCAGGCCTGCATTGACGAGAACCTGGAGGTGGTGCGCTTCTTGGTGGAGCAGGGCGCCACTGTGAACCAGGCAGACAACGAGGGCTGGACCCCCCTGCACGTGGCCGCCTCCTGTGGCTACCTAGACATCGCCAGGTGAGGCAAGGGAGGGCTGGGCAGGACCTGGTCAGGGTGGGGGCCTGGACCCTCAGCCCTGACCGACCCCCACCCCCAGGTACCTCCTGAGCCACGGGGCCAACATCGCCGCCGTCAACAGTGACGGGGACCTGCCCCTGGACCTAGCTGAGTCGGACGCCATGGAGGGGCTGCTGCAGGCGGAGATCGCCCACCGAGGTGGGCTCTGGTGGGCTTCGCATGGGGTGGGGCCCTCCTCACTTGTAGCCTCCAGGCTGAGAATTTTAGAGGCTGACCCTGCTTCCCAGGAGTCTTTGTCTCTCTCTGAGCCTCAGTTTCCTCACCTGTGAAATGGGGGCATAGGGACCTGCCTCCAGGATTATTTGGAGCCCATCAGAAGCACAGGATAAGAACTCAAACTGCTACCAACTGGAATTATTATTTCACTCCCTGAGTAACTGAAGGAATTGAAATGCTGGGGCGGGGATTGGGGGACAGGTGGGTGGGGGGGACTCACCCAGAGTGCGTTAGGTGGGATTGCTGGGACCCTGCCACAGGTCTTTCTGGGAGGGGATGCATTTACTTGGCGGGGAGTAGAGGCATGCAGGGGCTGCCAGGGACTGGTCTCCCTGTCCTCTGAGACTCATGGTACCCTGGGAGCCTTCATATGGGGTCCAAGAGCCCCTGAAACTGTCTGGCCGTTTCATTTTCTAGGGCAGGGGTGTTGCTTCTGGCAGGTGTGTGATGACCGCTGAGGATCCCTGGGTCCCCAGTGTGGTGTCTGAGGCCCAACTTTCTGGGCTTGCCTCCCATCTCTGCCAGTGACTGGCTGACTCCAGCCACGTCCCTGAAGTTCGCTTCCCTTAGTTCCTGGAACAGGACTACAGGCAGCGCCTCCTGGGTGGTTTTCAGGGTCTGGTTGGGTGTCAGTGGGAAGGTGTGAGCACGGTGCCAGCAGGCTCTAGAGGACCATTTGGAAGGAAAGGGAGCATGATGAAGAGGCGCGATACCAGCAGGCTTTCACATTTCGGACTTGGTGTCCTTACAGGGCCCCTGGCCAGGCTGGAAAAGGATGGTGTTTCACGTGGTTCAGGGGATCACAAGAGCCACGTGGGAGGAAGTAGCTAGTGGAACACACGGAGGCAGAGATCTGAAGTTTGGGAGCGTTTCTTTGGTTAAAATGGGGAGTGGTTAAAATCAACCCTGGAGCTGGATTCTCTCTCCTCCCTTCCCCAAGTTTTTGTTTTGGGAAAGCTTCAGATTTACAGAAAAGTTCAAACAGTAGCCTATGAATACCCATATGACTTACACTAAGACTTGCCAGTGTTTCTTTTTTTTTTTTTTTTTGATAGCTTTTTGAGATATAATTCACATACCCTACAGTTCACCCGAAGCGCACACCTCAGTGGTTTTTAGTATATTCACACGTTCACCACATTGACTATAGAACATTCTCTTCATCCCCTTGGACATCACCCCACCCTCAGACAGCCCGCTCTGCCCTCTGTCTCTGTAGGCTTGCTGTTTTGTACACTTCACATAAAGGGAATCATACAGTATAGAATCATCTGTTTTTGACTTTTTGATACATTTGTGTTTGCTCTTTCTGTCCTTCCCTTGTGACTTCTTCCCAGGTTCAGACATAAACACATTTTTTCCTATCCTTCCTCTTTGTTCTTTTTTCTCTCCTCTTCATTCCTTTCTTCCTCCCTTTCCATTCCTGAGCCTTTTTTTTTTTTTTTTTTAAATGGAGTTTCGCTTTTTGCCCAGTGTGGAGTGCAGTGGTGCGATCTCAGCTCACTGCAACCTCCGCCTCCCAGGTTCAAGTGATTCTCCTGCCTCAGCCTCTGGGTAGCCGAGATTACAGGCATGTGCCATCATGCCCAGCTAATTTTGTAATTTTAGTAGAGATGGGGTTTTGTTATGTTGGCCAGACAGGTCTTGAATTCCTGACCTCATGGTCCTCCTGCCTTGGCCTCCCAACATGCTAGGAGTACAGGCATGAGCCACCCCGCCAGCCATTTTGAGACTGTGTTGCAGACATTGTAATTCACTTGATGCACAGCAGGCATCTCCTGCCACAAGGAAACCTCCCGCTGAAGCATAGTAGGTATGCAGCACATTACCCCAGTGACCTCTTACATTAACCTTGATGCTAGGCTGTTGCACACCGTGTAGACTTTGATGCTACATTGTTACTGTGTAGACTTTGATGCTACGCTGTTGCACACTGTGTAGACTTTGATGCTACGCTGTTGCACACTGTGTAGACTTTGATGCCGCGCTGTTGCACACTGTGTAGACTTTGATGCTACGCTGTTACCCAGTGCACTAACCTTGATGCTACACTGTTGCCTGTGTTTCTCCTTGACATTCTTTGTAGTCTCTCTCCCTCTGGTTCAGGACCCAGCTAGGGAATCCAGATCCAAGTGATTTAGGCTCCCTCTGTCTGGATCAGTCCTCCTCCTCCCTTGGACCCCAGGGAGACTGGGAAAAGCCTCCAGGGGGTCCGTGAACTTTATGACATTGTATTTTTCTGCAGAAATTGCTGATAAGTTGCATCAGTTTCTCATAGGGGCCCATGCTGCTTCCCTCCTGTGGGGTGAGGGGAAGGCTACATTGGTGAGGGATGTTGGCCTGTAGGATCAGCCAGGAACGAAGGCCACTGGTAGCACTGGAAACACCCTCAGCTGCACTGCTAGGGGTGGAACTCCACTGCCCCAAATCACAAAACCTCTGCCTGTGACACCCCATGACACCCTGCCTCTACACAGGAGCCTCAGAGGGGCTGAACCCCAGCTCTAAGGAGGGTGGGGGCTTTTGCGCCCCCTGCAGGACATGCCTACATGATGCAGAATTCCCCCAGGTGCTAGCATCCAGACCGTGCTGCCATAGTGTGGCCCTGGCAGCCTCTCACAGGCAGGGCAGCGCGAGAAGACAGACCAGTGACAGGCCCGGCTGTCCTCTTCGCTTTTCCTGACTCGCTTGCTGTTTACCTTTCTGGGTCTGGGGCTCAGTGAGCATGTGATCTGCTCAGCCAGTCACTTGGTGGCCTGGCTACTGATGAAGAGCCACTGCTTACATCATCACCATGACGGCCTCGGCTCAGTCGACTCGTGCTGAATCAGGTCTCTCTGCAAGTACTAAAACACTCTGCCTGGCTCAGGCCAGAAAAAGCCATCTGAGGCCTGGAGCAGTGGCTTACACCTATAATCCCAGCACTTTGGGAGGCCAAGACAGCAGGATCTCTTGAGCCCAGGAGTCTGAGACCAGCATGGGAAACCTAGTGAAACCCCATCTCTATAAAACATAAACATGAGCCAGGCGTGGCGACATGCACTTGTGGTCCCAGCTACTCAGTGGTCAAAGGCGAGAAGATTGCTTGATCCTGGGAGTGGGAAGATGCGGTGAGCCACTGCTACTCTAGCCTGGGGGTCAGGCGAGATCCTGGCCCAACAGAGTAAAACCAAAAAGGGCAATTTACATATCCATGTTCATAGTGTTGTTCACAGTAGTCCAGAGGTAGCAACCTAGTGCCCATCATTGAACGAATGAAAAATCAACATGTAGTCAATTCATACAATGAAATATAATTCAGCCTTAAAAAGGAGGGAAATTAGGCTGGGCTCGGTGGCTCATGCCTGTAATCCCAGCACTTTGGGAGACCCAGATGGGCGGATCACCTGAGATCAGGAATTTGAGACCAGCCTGACCAACATGGAGAAACCCTGTCTGTACTAAAAATGCAAAATTAGCCAGGTGTGGTGGCACATCCCTGTAATCCCAGCTACCTGGGAGGCTGAGGCAGGAGAATTGCTTGAACATAGGAGGCGGAGGTTGCTGTGAGCCGGGATCATGCCATTGCACTGTAGCCTGGGCAACAAGAGAGAAATTTGGTTTCCAAAAAAAAGGAGGACAATTCTGACACATGCTACAAAGTAAGTCAAATAAGCCAGTCACAGAAGGACAAATGCTGTGTGATTCCACATCTGTGAGGTGCTCAGAATAGTCAAAATAACAGAGAAAGACAGTGGAATGGCAGTAGTCAGGGCACAAGAAGGTGGGGAGAATAGGAAGTAGTTTAATGGGTACCCTTTTTTTTTTTTTTTTTTCTTTTTGAGACAGAGTCTCCCTCTGTTGCCCAGGCTGGAGTGCAGTGGCACAATCTCGGCTTGTTACAACCTCAGCCTCCCTAGTAGCTGGAACTACAGGCACGCACCACCACGCCCAGCTAATTTTTGTATTTTTAGCAGAGACGTGGTTTTACCATATTGGCCAGAACTCTTGACCTTGTGATCCATCTACCTTGACCTCCCAAAGTGCTGGAATTACAGGTGTGAGCCACCGTGTCTGGCCCACTTTTTTCTTTTTAAATGATTTTTCTATTTTTTTGTAGAGATAGGGTTTCACTATGTTGCTCAGGCTAGTCTGGAACTCTTGAGCTCAAGTGATGCACCCACCTTGGCCTTCCAAAGTGCTGGGATTACAGGGATGAGCCATTGTCCCCAACCTAGGCTATATATTAATTTTGTGAGAAGAAAATGTTTTGGAGATTGGTTGCACAACAGTGTAACTACTTAATGCCACTGAGCTGTGGTTAAGATGGTAAATTTTAGGCCAGATGCAGTGGCTCATGCCTGTAATCCCAGGACTTTGGGAGGCTGAGGAGGGTGGATCATCTGAGGTCAGGAGTTCGAGACCAGCCTGGGCAACATGGCGAAACCTCATGTCTACTAAAATACAAAAATGAGCAGGGTTTGGTGACATGTGCCTGTAGTCCCAGCTACTCGAGAGGCTGTGGCAGGAGAATCACTTGAACCTGGGAGGCAGAGGTTGCAGTGAGTCAAGATTGTGGCAACAGAGCAAGAGCTGTCCCAGAAAGATGGTAAATTTTATATTGTGTGTATCTTACCACATTCCCCATCCCCCCAGGATGGAGTTTTGCTCTTGTTGCCCAGGCATCTCCCAGGTAGCTGGGATTACAGGTACTCACCACCATGCCGAGCTAATTTTTGTATTTTTTTTCTTTTTCTCTTTCCTTTCTTTTTTCTTTTTTCTTTCCTTTTATTCACTATCCAGTAATGGCTATAAGCAAAATTTTTGTATTTTTAATAGAGATAGGGTTTTGCCATGTTGGCTAGGTCGGTTTTGAACCCCTGACCTCAGGTGATCCATCCACTTTGTCCTCCCAAATTGCTGGGATTACTTACAGGTGTGAGCCACCGCACCTGGCACATTATTATTATTATTATTTAAAGGCAATCTGTGGCGTTACGTATCGAAGTTCATGAGTTATGTGGGCTTCAGGTATAGTTTGATCCAGGGGCACAAGTGAAGTCCAGAGCATCTCTCCATCACTCTGCTGAGCTCTGCATTGGCTTCACTCTTAGGCGGGTTGTCTCCATGAGGCACTTGATGTGGGTCTTAACTGCAGGCCCATATCCCAGCCAAAACACAGCACCTCTTTCCCAGTGGGTGATGCTCACCGGGCCACCTTGGTCACATGCCAGCTCCTGAGCCCATTACTGTTGCAAAGGTGACAGGAAGGCCTGGTGATGTGCCCACCTTGGGGCCAGGCTGTGGGCCCAGTCACACTGAAACCGTGTGGGGCAAAACATGGGTGAGGAAAGTCAAGCTGGAGTCACAGAGGAAGGGAGATGGGTTTTTGTAGGCCCAAGCAACGGGTATGCTGCAGAGACAGGCCCCAGGGACACACAGCAGCACCATGTCCTATGCAGAAGGGACCCTCTCTGGCCAGTTTGCACAGGGGCATGGAACTGGCAGGAAGGAAACATGAAGTGTTTTTGAAACATCTGAAGCCAGCTCACTTGGAATCCCACCATCCAAGTCAGCTGGAAGAGGGGGTGTTGGAGACAGGCAGAATCGACCCTTGGATAGCTCCAAGTGCTGACAAGAGTGGGGCATGGGCGCTCTTAACTTCTGCCTGATGACAGCCGCTTTGGGAAGTGCCGGGTCAGCATTGATGACAGCTGAAAGCTCCACCTTTGCCTTAGCCGCTGCTCTCCTGGGCAGCCTAAGAGGCCTTCCTGCCCATGGACAAATGTTCATAGTGTTGTTTGCAGTAGTAAGAGGCTGAAGCCCACATCCAAGAGAGAATGACCAATCACTCATCTGTAAATGAGTGCTTTAAGCCGTGGCAGCAGCTTTCTCTGTAAAGGGCTAGAAGGTGAACATTCAGGTGTTGCAGGACATACCGCCCCTGCCTGGCACCACTGTCCCACCAGTACTGGGAGGGGACACTGCCGGGGACTGTGTGAATGAATGGGAATGACCGTGTTCCACTACACTTTGATTTGCAAAAACAGCCTTGCAGAATAGGCAGGTCCATGGAGATGGAAAGAGTGGTGGGTGCGAGGGGCTGGGGGAGGGAAGTCTGAGAAGTGACTTCTTTTTTTCTTTTTTAAAGACAGGGTCTCACTCTGCCTCCCAGGCTGGAGTGCAGTGGAGTGAGAGTGGCTCACTGCAGCCTTGAAAGTGATTCTCCCACCTCAGCCTCCCAAGTAGCTGAGACCATAGGTGTACGCCACCATGCCCAACTAACTAAGTTTAGTTTTGTAGACACAGGGTCTCCCTGTGTTGCCCTGGCTGTTCTCAAGCTAGTGGGCTCAAGTGAGCTCCCGGCTTGGCCTCCCAGAGTGCTGGAATTCCAGGCATGAGCCATGGCACCTGTCTGGGAGGGACTTCTTACTGGTGCAGTATTCGTTTGGAATAATGAAGAAGTTCAGGAAGTAGATAGTGGTGATGGTTGCACAGTATTGCAAGTATTCTAAATGCCACCAAGTTGTGCACTTTAGAAAAGAGAAATTGGTAAATTTTATCTTGTTTATTTCACCACCACCACCACACCAAAGATAAAGAAGACAACAGGTGGCCAGCACCCACAAGCCATAGCTTGCTGAGCCCTGACCAAGGGCTCTGTCTGCAGACACAGACAAATCTCAGCAAGATGTTGAGCACAAAAAGCAATCGCAGAAGGACGTGCAGCAGCCGTGGAAGGGCACTGGCTGTGGTTGAATAAAAAACCAGTCACCCTCCCTTCCCCACCCGGAATTGAGACCCATTCAGCTATAATAGGATTGAACAGTAGGTGACTCCTTTTAAGGAAATGACAGAGCCAGGCATGGTGGCTCATGCCTGTAATCCCAGCACTTTGGGAGGCCAAGGCAGGATGATCTCTTGAGCCCAGGAATACGAGGCTGCAGTGAGTTGTGATTATACCACTGCATTCCAGCCTGGGCAACAGTGTGAGACTGTCTCAAAAAAAAAAAAAAAAAAGTAGAGGGAGAAAAGGCAGATCCCTGAGTCCTCAGTATTCTGCACGGCACTCCACTCCAGACCGGCACATGAGGTGGGCTCCAGCCGACCTGACATTCCTGGAGTAGCTGCCACTGTCCCAGCCAGCCAGGAGACCCTCAGGCAACCCATTGGAGTTTACACCTGAGTGACCAGGGGCCACCAGGTGGCGCCAAACTGCAACCCTTACCTGGACGATTTGTCTTGCAATGGGACAAGAACACACATTTGATGGGATTGTGTTTCTTGGATCCCATTTCTAGCCCTGTGGCAGAAGTTTACTCTATTTATATGGCAAGGGCATAACAAAACACATGTTCAAGTTTTTGGTGGTGGTTGCCTGTGAGACTGGGGAGCAGCACAGGGCCTTCTGCCGGCTCTGGAATTTTCATTTTGTAAGTGGGCTGGTGGTACATTGAAGTTATTTGCCAGTGCTGTCAAATGGAAATCCAGTGTGAGCCACAAATGTAATTGAAAATTTTCAAGTAGGCACATTTTAAAAAGTAAAAAGGCCGGGCACGGTGGCTCATGCCTGTAATCCCTGCACTTTGGGAGGCCGAGGCAAGCAGATCACTAGGTCAAGAGATTGAGACCATCCTGGCCAACATAGTAAAACCCTGTCTCTACTAAAAATACAAAAATTAGCCAAGCATGGTGACATACGCCTTTAGTCCCAGCTACTTGGGAGGCTGAGGTAGGAGAATCACTTGAACCTGGGAGGCGGAGGTTTCAGTGAGCTGAGATTGAGCCAGTGCACTCCAGCCTGGTGATAGAGTGAGACTCCGTCTCAAAAAAAAAGAAGAAAAAGTTAAAGAGGTAAAATTAATTTTAATATTTTTTAAATTTAACCCAGTATATTGAAAATATTCTTTCAACATATAATCAGTACAGAAACAATTCGTGAGTCACTTTATCTTCTTTTTTTTGAGACAGAGTTTCGCTCTTGTTGCTTAGGTTGGAGTGCAGTGGGAGGATCTTGGCTCACTGCAACCTCCGCCTCCTGAGTTTAATAATTCTCCTCCCTCTACTAAAAATACAGCAATTAGCTGGGCATGGTGGTGGGTACCTGTATCCCATGTAATCTCAGCTACAAGGGAGGCTGAGGCAAGAGGGTTACATGAACCTGGGAGGTTCTTTGAGGTTGCACTGAGCCAAGGTTGCACCACTGCACTCCAGCCTGGGCAACAGAGTGAGGCTCTGTCTCATTAAACAAACAACAACAAAAAAAATGCTTGAGGTCAGGAGTTTAAGACCAGCCTGGGCAAAATCAGGAGGCCCCCATCTCTACAAAAAATAAAAATAGTTAGCTGGGCATAGTGGCATGTGCCTGTAGTTCTAGTTGCTTGGGGGCTAAGCTGGAAGGATTGCTTGAACCCAGCAGATTGAGGCTGCAGTGAGCTATGAATATGCCACTGTACTCCAGCCTGGGTGACAGAGTGAGACCCTGACTCTTAAAGAAAAAAAAAAGTTTGGCCAGACACAGTGGCTCATGCCTGAAATCTGAGCACTTTGGAAGGCTGAGGTGAGAGGTTTGCTTGATCCCAGGAGTTTGAGACCAGCCTGGGCAAGATAGTGAGACTCCATCTCTATTATTATTATTTTAACAGGCACCGCCCCCAGGCTGGCCAGTGAGGCGGCGCCTGCTCCATCTCTGTTCTTAAAAAAAAATAGACCAGATGCAGTGGCTCATGCCTGTAATCCCAGCATTTTGGGAGGCCAAGGCAGGTGAATCACCTGAGGTCAGGAGTTTGAGACCAGCGTGATCAACGTGGTGAAACCCCATTTCTACTAAAAATACAAAAATTAGTTGGACGTGGTAGTGGGCGCCTGTAATCCCAACTACTTGGGAGGCCAAGGCAGGAGAATCGCTTGAACTCCGGAGGTAGAGGTTGTAGTGAAACTCCGTCTAAAAAAAAAAAAAGTTTATAGCATGCAAAAGAATAAGGATCCTCAGTAGCCGTCAATAGATAATGATTTCTGCCTCAACAAGGGTACCTGTTTTGATCCAAAGTCAACTTATATTTAATTTTAGTCATTACTTGTTTTTTGCATCTATAATACAGTACAACAATTGGATTAAGTGAAATCGACTAGTTAGGAAGCATGCTTTTCCCAGATTGCTATAGGTGGTAGCACGTTTGCAAACAGAGATTAAACACCTGGGCAGGAAAGAAGCTGTTGCCCTAATGGCACAAGTACTTCATGTAGTGGCTTTTTGCTTGGTTTATTGTCATGAGTGAGAAAAGTAGTAATGATAATAAAATGTATGAAGATGCTAGATTAAGATTATATTGAGGTGGGCACGGTGGCTCACACCTGTAATGCCAACACTTTGGGAGGCTGAGGTGGGTAGACCACCTGAGGTCAGGAGTTTGAGACCAGCCTGCCCAACATGGTGCAACCCTGCCTATACTAAAAATAACCAAAATTAGCTGGCTGTGGTGACTTACGCCTGTAATCTCAGCTACTTGGGTGGATCTCTTGAATCTGGGAGGCAGAGGTTGCACTGAGATTGCACCACTGCACTCCAGCCTGAGTGACAGTAAGACTGTCTCAAAAAAAAAAAAAAAAAAAAAAAAATTTGCTAGTGCCAGGAAAAGTTAGATGTAATTGAACACTGGATTTGCTCAGTAAACTTTAGGCTTTATATTAAAAACAATAAAGAGAAGGTGAATTTCTGGTTGAAGTGGAAAAGCCTGTGATCTCCATTTTCCCAGTGCTAAGTGCTGACTCAGAGACCCTGAGTGGGACCCAGGACTGCATGGAGCACAGCTGGGAAACAGCTGGGCCAGTCTAGCCCTCCTGAGTCTCAGAGGGGAACAGTGAGTGGGAGAAGGAGTCAGCAAGTCACAGGGCTGAACCCTGGCCAACCCAGGGTATAATCCTGGGTCTTCCAGGTCATGGGGTGTGAGTCCTACCGAGTGCCTCTTATCCTCCTAGGTGTGGACGTGGAGGCAGCCAAGCGTGCAGAAGAGGAGTTGCTACTTCATGACACAAGGTGCTGGCTGAATGGGGGCGCCATGCCAGAGGCCCGGCACCCCCGCACAGGCGCCTCTGCTCTGCATGTGGCTGCTGCCAAGGGCTACATTGAGGTGATGAGGTGAGTTGGGCCTGTCTGTTCCATCTTGCTGTCTTATACCTTCCTGTGGATCTCGTCCTTTCCCTTTCTTTTTAAATGTGTGTACCTAAGGCTATGTATTTTCCTCTAAGTACAGCCTTAGCTGTACCCACAAGTTTTGATGTGGCAGTCTTTTTTATTGTCATTCAGGTAAAATATTTCCCAATTTGTAATCTTTTATTATTTATTTATTTTGAGACAGGGTCTTGCTATGTCGCTCAGGCTAGAGTGCAGTGGTGCAATTGTGGCTCACTGCAGCCTCAAACTCCCCAGGCTTAGGTGATCTTCCTACCTTAGCCTTCTGAATAGTCAGGGGCTACAGGCCCACACAACCATGCCCTGCTAATTTTTGTAGAGATAGGGTTTTGACATGTTGCCTAGGCTTGTCTAGAACTCCTGGGCTGAAGTGATTCACCTACCTCAGCCTCCCAAAGTGCTGGGATTACAGGTGTGAGCTACTCTGCTCAGCATAATTTCCAAATATATAGGACTTCCTTAGTCATCATTTTGTTCCTACTTTCCTGGCTTAATGACACCATAGTCAGAGAATGGGTTCTATATGATTCTAGCTTTTGAAATTTGTTTTATTTTATACCCCAGTATATGCAATTTGGAAAAGAATTGTGTCATCAAGTACAGTGTTCTCTGTAGGTTATTAGCTCAGCCTTGTAATCACGCTGTTTTATCTGGAGCGCCTCTTTATCTGTAGTGATATTTTATATTCTTGCTGTGATTATGGACTTTGTGTGTTTCTTGTTGTAGTTCTGTCAGTTACACTTTGTATATATTTTAAGACTAGATTATTTGGTGCATATATAGTTTATTTGTGTTTATTTAATTTTTTGAGATGGAGTCTCGCTCTCTGTCACCTAGGTTGGAGTGCAGAGGTGTGATCATAGCTTACTACAACCTTTGCCTCTTGCATTCAAGTGATTCTCCTGCCTCAGCCTCCCCAATAGCTGTGACTATGAGAGCATGCCACCACACCTGGCTAACTTTTGTATTTTCAGTAGAGTCATGGTTTCTCCATGTTGGTCAGGTTGGTCTTGAACTCCTGACCTCAGGTGATCCACCGGCCTCCGCCTCCCAGAGTGCTGGGATTACAGGCATGAGCTACTGTGCCCGGGCAGGGTGCATACGTAGTTTAAATTTTCTTACATACTCTCTTTTTGTCATCCTCACCTCAGTCTTGGGTCTTACTTGCTCCTATTTGGCTGCCTTCCCCTTTCCATTGGAGTCGTTGGTTCCAGTTCCATCCTCAGGTTCCTCAGTCTTTTTTCAGTTCCCTCCTCTCTCTTTTGTGATCTTATACTTTCTTATTCAGCATAAAAATGAAGCTAACATGGATTCGTCCCCTGTCTGCTCACCTCCGCATGGACAGTTTTCATCAGGCTTTCTCAGTGAGGCACATCAGATGACTGTAACAGCTGCAGGCTGCTCCCTTCTGCTTTGCACCTGCTGCTGAAGTACAGCACCTGGGCCTCTGTGTCCGGCCTGTGTCCCAGCTCTGTCGCTCAGAGGCCGTGTTGGTCCTGTGTCCCTCCCTGAGATGATCCTTACCACAAGGGGACTGGAAACGCTAAGTGATTGGGCCCAGGGATGTGTCCAGGCCTGGAGGCTGCGCCCTTTTCCTCCCATGGCTTCCACCTCTGATTCCTGGGGGGCTGCTTCATCTCCTGCCATCGCACCTGCATCCCAGCCAGGAGGGAGAGAGAGGGCAAAGGGAGCAAACACCCATCCTTCTAAGAGAACAGTCCTCAAGTGGCACTGCACCACTTAACGCCATCATCCTATGTGCCAGACCCTAGTCACATGACCTCTCCCCGCTGCAAGGCACAGTAGGAGCTTGGCCTTCAGCTGGGCGGCCTGTGTCTGGCCGGGCGACTGTGTCCAGCTGGTGGCCTGGGTGGGTCGCTACTTAAAGCACTTTGGACTTAGAAATATTCACTGACTGTAATTTCATTACTGCTCCTTTGTAAGGGTGCATGTTTACATTCAGATCTATTGACTGCATTTATTTATGTATTTATTTTTATTTTTGAGATGGAATTTTGCTCTGTCGCCCAGGCTGGAGTTAAGTGGCATAATCTCAGCTCACTGCAACCTCCACCTCCTGGGTTCAAGCAGTTCTCCTGCCTCAGCCTCCCCAGTAGCTGGGATTGCAGGTGTGCACCACCACACCTGGCTAATTTTTGTATGTTTATTTATTTTTTTAATTTTTGTATTTTTAATAGAGTCAGGGTTTTGCCGTATTGGCCAAGCTGATCTTGAACTCCTGACCTCAAGTGATCTGCCTGCTTTGGCCTCCTGAAGTGCTGGGATCACAGGTGTGAGCCACCGCGACCAGCCTGACTGCATTTTTAAAAGAATGTAAACATTTATTAGCAGCATGAGAACAGACTAATACATGTTAAAAAAAAAAAAAAAAAAGAATGTAAATAGCATTCTCCTCATCAAAGGTCTGTTGCAGAGTAGAAGTGTATGTTTGTTTGATGATATTGTGGGGCAGCCTCCTTGGCCTCTGCATCCCTGGTTGTGAGAACCAAAAATGTCTCTGGACGTGGCCAAATGTCCCCTGGTGGGGGGGACAGCATAGTCCCAATGGAGAACTGCCGGCTTAAGATATAAATAGGGTGGTAGGAGAAGCCAAATGTGACGAGGAGGGGCTTTGGGGTCAGGAGATGAGGGGGTGAGGGGTGGAAGCTGCAGAAAAGGGGCTGAGCGTGAGGTGACGCAGGGCACAGAACACTCCCCAGGCTGAGTAGCAAGTGCAGAGGCCTGTGGTGGGCGGGCGGGCGGCCACCTGCGGAAGTAGCCAGAGGCCAGCACAGCTGCAGCAGGGTGAAAGGTGAGGGGTGGGGCCAGATGGAGGGACTTGTGCTTATAAGGCCTTTGTAGCCTATCCCAGGCTGTCCATCTGTTCCACTATGCGAAGCTCTTTCTCACTGACACAGAGCCTCATTCCAGTTCTCCAAAAATAGACACATCCTACCCTCTGCTGAGCTTGAGAGTGGCCCTGGACTTGTAACCTTGCCTTTGCCCTCAAACTGAATGGTTTAAGGTGGTTATTGTTTTCTGGCAGCAAATTGTCTTCAGGGAGGGTTTTTCAGCCTGGACGCTAGTGACATTGTGGGTCAGATCCTTCTTGTGGGGCTGTTCCTGAGCGCTGCCGGGTGTGGAACTGCCTCCCTGGCCTCCACCCAGCCGATGCCACCAGCCCCTGCCCCAAGTTATGATGACAAAAATGTCTCCAGACCTGCTGGGTCTCCTCTGGGGGATGGTGGACAGCATTGCCCTGGTTGGGAGTTACTGCTTTAAGCCAGCTAGGGTCCTCGAATACTACTGCCCCGAGACAGCCCTTTGGGGGTCCCATTCTTCTGACAGGCGTGGGGTCTGGCACGGGGTCCTACACCCACGTTCTCTGGGGCTGCCTCCTTATACCCCACTGCCTCCACCATGGAATC
>PVKP010040005.1:0-19763 GCA_004027715.1 Plecturocebus donacophilus
TAAATTAAAAACCACTACCTAAAATAATGTCACTTTTCTTCAACTTTTAAAATGCGTGCCCAAGTTACTTATTGGGATTAGAAGCAGAAGGCTGACAAAGAAACATAAGATAAAAATATTGGCTGGGCACAGTGGCTCATATCTGTAATCCCAGCACTTTGGGAGGCTGAGGTGGGCAGATCACAAGGTCAGGAGTGCATGGTGAAACCTGGTCTCTACTAAAAATATAAAAATTAGCCAGGCGTGGTGGCACATACCTGTAATCCCACCTACTCAGGAGGCTGAGGCAGGAGAATCACTTTAACCTGGGAGGTGGAGGTTACAGTGAGCCAGGATCATGTCACTGCACTCCATCCTGGGTGAGAGGGCAATACTCCTTCTCAAAATAAAAAAATATATTGTGAGACTGTCCATCATCGATGCTTTATTGATAGGAAGTTCTCTCATACAGATGTATCAAAAATACATTTTGAAGAGTAAAGGAAAAAATACCCTAGCCCAGTTCTTAAATTCCTTACCCCTTAAGTGTCCACATTAGTAACTCTTATGTCCATGTGAAACATCATGACAATATCTGAGTTTTGCAATGTACACTACACTGAAAGGCAAATCAAATAGCGAAATACTTAAAAATCTGGGAAATGCTACTCAATCCCCTCTTTTTCTGCTTAATTCATCTGGACACAAGTACATAACCCTGGAAACAGAAAACATACTCTTGCAGTATTTCCGGAATAATATTAATTAACTTTCCCACCATGAATAAAAGCAGCCCATGCAGCCCAGGCCAATTACACAGAAATAGGCAGCTCCTATAAAAACAGTAGCAGTCCTCTGGTCTGTCTCTCATTATCGCAAAGGTTGTTATCTCCACTGCAGTGTTGGCCCAATTTCCTCCACCAGGAGGGGGAATAGACACTCTTGAACAGAAGACAGTCTGATCGCTTTCATTTGGCTTCAGGATTTGTTCCAGTATTTATATTGGCATTTCAGTGAGTCACCTATTCCGCTGCATATTCTGATCAAATGACATCCAAGAGCTTCAGTAGATAATCACCCTGACTGTATGGGAGCAAAAGGCTTGGCCTGGTACAAACTCTGGACAATCAATCAGTTGAGAGAAGTCTGTTTGTGGCACATTGCGTGGAGAAGGGCCTGGAACTGGCCATTTTTCTGATTCTATCTTTTTTCTCATTTTTTCATTCACAGTTTCTACTTCCGTGCTATCCTTCAGTGCCTCTAAGATGAGATTAAGGTTTGTAGTGAGAGCCTGAACACATTGAAAACCAGCAATCAGGAAAATAGGCAAGAAACCTTGTTCATCCATCTTTCCCCAAAGAAAGAAGTCTCGTTCCAAATTTTCTATACTGAAGTAATATTCAATTTGATGCTTAATATACTCTTTAAGCAATGCTTCTTCCATAGGATACACCTGTACACCTGTACCATCATCATAGTAATACATCATACTGGTATTAAGTTCTGTTTGAAATGGTTGATCAGTCCTTTCACCATGTTCTTGATAACCATATGAATAATCAAAGTTCAATGGAGGATTTCCTCTGCCTCGTCCTCTTTCCCGTCCTCAGCCTCTTCCTCGGCCTCTAAAGGAACCTCGGATATTACCACCCTCGCTTCTCACACTGGAAACTTCATCTTGATCATCTCTTTTTTCTCTAACTCGCCTCCAACCTCGTGTATCATTTCTCCTATTGTTATGTGTTGGTTTATTTGCTTCGGGTTGACATCTTAAGCTGTTCCGGGATCCAGGTCTTTCCTGACTCTCTGGTCTTACATCACCTAAGTGAAGTGGTACCCACTTGGGCTTATTAGCTCTCTTTCGCTGATTACTTGACTGAGCCTCATCTTCACTGACATTTTCTCCAGGACCATTTAATTTTGCTTCCCGATTTTCTTTGCTCTCACTGTTACTTCTCTTTTCAATCTTCTCTTCTTTTTCTTTTCTATTTTGTGGCTTTTTATTTCCTTGGCTGAGGACGCTCTGACATCCAGTGTTTACTAATTCACTTGGTGTTGGCCAATTCTCCATATCACTGAAATCACTGGCCTTGCTGGATTTCTTTGTCTTGAGTTTTCCTGCTTTTATAATTTTGGGAAAACTGAACTCTGTAGTCCCAGCACTTTGGGGGCTGAGGCAGGAGGATAGCTTGAGCCCAGGAGTTCAAGACCAGCCCCGGGAAACAAAGGGAGGCCCTGTGTCTCTGCCTCCAGGGTTTCCAGCCGGGGCGACGGCGGACCTGTCCTGGCTGGGGACAGGTGCTGGGGAGGCTTTTTGGTCCAGGGGTTTCCCTTAGGCCGCTTTTCCTCACGGCCAGATGCCGCCTGCTCCCGGGCGTCCTCGGCCGGTGGATCCCGCAGCAACGGCGGCAACGGCGGCAACGGCGACGGAGGCGGCGGTGGCAGTGGTGGCGGCTCCCGGCCGAAGGGGCTCCCGGGCCCGCGCGCCTGGTGCGCCAGGTGCAGCGCCAGGGGCCTCACAGGGACAGCCGCCTGGGGCACGCTGCGTCCCAGCACCAGCGCGGGCGACGGCTCGCCCCGCGCCCCTGTGCTAGTGGCGGCCGCGGTCCTCTCCTCCCTCGCCGCCTCCTTGCCCTCACGTTCGGGCGCGGGCGGCTGATCCGCCGGTCGGTTCGCTGCGGCCAACAGCGACTCCCTCTCAGCAGTCACCGTCGGCGGATCCTCCCGAGAATGAGCGGCGGGCACCGGGGCGCGAGCAGACATGGTCCCTCTGCCCAGCCGGGATGGCCACGAGGCCAGGGAGCCCGACTGCCCGTCTCTCGGCCTGGGCACCGACCAGCTCCGGCTGGGGACAGAGAACCCCATAGCCCGGCCGCCGTGGCCGCCGCCACCACGCGCCAGGAGCCGCACCCGGAAGCCATGAGCGCTCACCTGGCTCCGGCAGCCGCGGAGGCGCAGCACGCCGGGGCCCAGGAGCTCGACCCGGAGGCGCTAGCAGCCAGAGCCCCACAGTGAGATTTCTTTAGTACACAGAGAAAGGATTGAGGTTATGCTCCATCCTATATAAATTAGAATCATGGCAAATGATAAATGTTCTGAAATAATATTTTTTCCTTTGGCTTGTGTCTTTTTTTGTAGAAATCTGCGTTGCAATTCACTCACGGAACTGAGCTTCGGAGCATTTCAGGCCTGGCATGGAATGCAGTTTTTACACAATGTGTAAGTGAAATAGAAAATGAATATGTGTAAACAACTATTTACACGTGAAAATCTCATACAATTATTGGTTAGCTGGGTATAAGCCCATTACGAACTCTGAAAAGTATGTCTTAAGATCCATTAGTTTTTCTCAAATGGGGAAACTAAGGTACAAAAGTCAGGACACTTACATAGCTTATATATGACTTGCTCTGCTTTTCCTAGTTCTGACCTTTGGCATGGGCAAGAAAAGGCATCAAACAAATGACCCTCAAATTAGCCTTGTTGACAGGCGTGGTGGCTCAGGCCTGTAATCTCTGCATTTTGGGAGGCAGAGGCAGGCAGATCACCTGAGGTCAGGAGTTCAAGACCAGCCCGGCCAACATAGTGAAACCCCATCCCTACTAAAAATGCAAGAAAATCAGCTGGGCGTGGTGGCGCAGTTTTTTGCTCCCTGGAGGACTTTGTGTTAAGCTTCCTTCCTTGTAGCTAAATGTTGCAGACATTTAAGCAGTTAGAAACTGTGCATATGAGCAGGAATCAAAGTTAAATCCAAAGTGTAGGGCCAGGTATGGTGGCTCACACCTGTAATCCCAGCACTTTGGGAGGCCGAGGTGGCTGGATCACCT
Organism: Plecturocebus donacophilus; assembly: GCA_004027715.1. NCBI lineage: Eukaryota > Metazoa > Chordata > Mammalia > Primates > Pitheciidae > Plecturocebus > Plecturocebus donacophilus. The sequence goes on from PVKP010040005.1 coordinate 3,807, forward strand.
GAGGTCACAGGAGTTCGAGACCAGCCTGGCCAACATGGCAAAACCTGTCTTTACTAAAAAGACAAAAATTAGCAGGGTATGCTAGCACGTGCCTGTGATCACAGCTACTCGGGAGGCTGAGGCACGAAAATGGCTTGAACCCAGGAGTCGGAAGTTGCAGCGAGCCGAGATTGTGCCAGTGTCCTCCACCTCCACCAGGCTAGTCTTGAACTCCTGTGATCTCAGGTGATCCGCCCACCTCAGCCTCCCAAAGTGTTGGGATTACAGGTGTGAGCCACCACACCCGACCAAGATGGTGTTTATGTTAAGTTATGGTGCAAAAAACAATTTGTAAAGAAAATACATCACCATAGCTTAATTCCATATACTTTCCTGACTACTCTTTGACCATAAATACAAATTTTATTCCCTTGCAGCTCAAAAATTCTGTGATTTCTCTGTATAACATAACCGGCAAATCAGAGTGGGTATGTTCAATGGCCTGAAGGGGGCTTTAGACTCAAGGTGAAGATTCTCCTTTACATCTGACTTTAGAAAGGACTTTCCACCTCTTTTGTGTTTCAGAAATCTAGTTTCACACAGTTCATTTTGAGGTAGAGGGAGGCATTCAGGAAGTGTCTGGACTAGAGCAACAGTTTCTGCAGATGCTCCTCTCTGTCCTCATTAATTTGCTGATGCCTAACTTAGGAAAAAGACACTGAGGGTCTGTTTTACTTTTGCCCTCACATCAGAGAACAGGCTCCTTAGGTCCCTCCACCAAGAGGTGTAGGTAGCATTAATAAAATGTCTTAAACTCACCACTGTTGCTAAGCACTTTATAACACTGGGAGTCCCTCATAAGAATCTGGTGGCTGGGAGCAGTGGCTCATGCCTGTAATCCCAGCACTTTGGTAGGCTGACGTGGGTGGACCACTTGAGGTCAGGAGTTCAAGACCAGCCTGACCAACATGGTGAAACCCCATCTCTACTAAAAATACAAAAAGTAGCCAGGCATGATGGCAGGCACCTGTAATCCCAGCTACTTGGGGGGCTGAGACAGGAGAATTGCTTGAACCTGGGAGGTGGAGATCGCAGTGAGCCTAGGTCACACCATTGCACTCAATCCTGGGTGACAGAACGAGACTCCGACGGAGATGGGGTTTCACCACATTGGTCAGGCTGGTCTTGAACTCCTGACCTCAGATGATCTGCCTACCTTGGCCTCCCAAAGTGCTGGGATTACAGGTGTGAGCCACCACACCCATCCAATAAATGGGAACTTTAACTCAAAAAAAAATTTTTTGTAAAAGAATTGGTGTTGATTCTTCTTTAAATATTTGGTAGATTCACCAGTGAAGCTGTCTGGTCTTCAGCTTTTCTTTGAGGGAAGTTTTTTGATTACTACCTCAATCTCTTTACTTGACATAGGTCTATTCAGATTGTTTTTTTCTAAAGTCAGTTTCAGTAGTTTGCATCTTTCTGGTAATGTGTCTATTTCATCCAGGTTATCTAATTATTAGCATATATTTTATATAATCCTTTTATTCATATTATAATCCTTTTTATGTCTGTCAGAACAGTAGTAGCGTCCCCTCTTTCATTCCTAATTTTAATAATTTGGTCTTCTGTATTTTTTTCTTTGTCAGTCTAGCTAAAGGTTTGTCAGTTTTGTTGATATTTTCAAAGAAGCAACCTTTAACTATGTTGATTTTCTCTGTTGTTTTTCTATTCCCAATTTCATTTATTTCTCCTCTAATATTTATTATTTCCTTGCATTGGGTTCAGTTTACTGAGAGCTTTTTTTTTTTTCTCCTAGTTACCTCCAGTGGAAGTTTAGGTGCTTGACTTGAGATTTTTGAAATATCTGTGGGCTGAGTGCAGTGGCTCATGCCTGTAATCCTAACACTTTGGAAGGCTGAGGTGTGTGGATTACCTGACGTCAGGAGTTCGAGACCAGCCTGGTCCACAGGGTGAAACCCTGTCTCTACTAAAAATACAAAAATTAGCTGGGCATGGTGGTGGGTGCCTGTAATTCCAGCTACTCAGGAGGCTGAGGCATGAGGCAGGAGGATCACTTGAACCTGGGAGGCGGAGGTTGCAGTGGGCTGAGATCCAACTATTGCTCTCCAGCTGGGGTGACAGAGCAAGACTCCATCTCAAAAAAAAAAAAAAAAAAAAAAGACAAGTAACTTGAATTATGGAGGACACTAGAAACAGTATTTCCTACAGAGTCAGGGCTTCCTACCAGCATAGTCATTTCTGGGGTTTTTGACCTGAAAAGTTCTGTGGCATATATTTTCTTTGTTTTCCACTTTCAGTTTTTTCTATTTTTTCCCCTCTTTCTCTCCTCTGCTTTATCTTCTAGATACCTAGGTAGTTCCCAGAGGAATAGTGCTTTATGGAGTCTAATGGTGATTTATTGGGTAAAAAAAGAAAACTATTTTTTTTTACCTACAAGTTCCGTACCAAAAAATGAATATAAGCTTTTCATGTGGTTTCACACTTCGAAAATGCAGGTAATTTTAATTCCTTGCTGTTTTCAGAATTCTCAATTGCAATCCTCTGACAACTGTTGAAGATCCTTATTTGTTTAAATTGCCAGCATTAAAATATCTGTAAGTATTACAGTACTCTGAGTCATGAAATGATTTATGCTCTTTTTAAGTTTTTCATCAATGATTAAGTATTTTGCATTTAGGCTAAAAAGTCATAATTTAAATTTAACTGGGTTATTGAAAAAAAGTTATTGGCAAAGAAAAGGATTAAGAAAGGATGTATAATGGTCAAGACAGCCAGCAGGGGAAGAGGACAGTGTTGAAGAACCCATAGAGATTTGGAACATGTAGACACATGGAGGAATATTACTTAACTAAGAAAGCAAGGAGGAATAGGTGTTGATTATCCTAAAAAGGAAGAAAAGAGGAAATAATCAAGATGAGTGAATCCAATATGAAAATGAGAAGTAAGATAATGGTAAAAAAAACAAAAAAGTACAAGTTCTACTCTTGAATATCATTAATTTGATGATGCAAATCAACTTAAATTTCTTTAATAAGAGCTCTCTGGAATTCTGCAGCAAATAAACTCTTGAGTTGGCTTGTTTTATAGAAAAGCAAAAATTCAAGTAATCACATGTCCTTGAAATATCTTTTTTAAGTACAGAATTTTTGTATTGGCATTAATATCATGAACATTTCGGTTTTCCTCTTCAGAGACATGGGAACAACACAAGTCTCACTTACAACAGTTAAGAACATCCTCATGATGACTCCTAAATTGGAAAAACTGTAAGTTATTTTTTTCTTAGATTTATTTTCACTTAAGTGGTTCTTTAGGTTTGTTTTAGTATTCTCTTAAGTCAGGTTTAATGAGATATAATTTTAACATAGCAAAATTCACCCTTTTTAAGTGTACAGTTCAATGAGCTTTGACAAATGTATATTGACATAACCACCACCACATTCCCAATAGAAAGCGTTTGTGTAACCTCAAAAAGGCACCTTGTGTCCCTTTGTAGTCAATCCCCTCCTCCCACCATCAGCCCCTGTTAGCTACTAGTCTGATTTCTGTTCCTATAGTTTTGCCTTTTCCAGAATGTCTTATAAATGAAATCATATAGCATGTAGCCTCTTGTATCTGGCTTCTTTTACTTAGCATAATTTTTTTTTGAGACAGAGTTTCACTCTGTCACCCAGGCTGCAGTGCAGCCACATGACCTCAGCTCACTGCAACCTCCACCTCCCAAGTTCAAGCAGTTTTCCTGCCTCAGCCTCCCAAGTAGCTGGCTGAGATTGTAGGCACCTGCCACCATGTCTGGCTAATTTTTTGTATTTTTAGTAGAGATGAGGTTTCACCATGTTGGCCAGGCTGGTTTCCAACTCCTGACCTCAGGTGATCCACCCACCTTGGCCTTCCAAACTGCTGGAATTACAGGCATGAGGCACCATGCCTGGCCTCACTTAGCATAATTTTTTTTGAGATTATGCTACCGTCCATGTTGTTGCACCTATCAGTAAAGCTGGCCCTCCATATCTGCAGGTTCCTCATCCATGGATTCAACTAACCATGGTTGGAGAGTATTTGGAAAAAGTAAAATATGTGAAATAATAAAAACAGTAGAAAATTTAAAATATGGTATAATTATTTGCATAGGATTTATACCGTATTAGGTATTTAAAGTATACCCAAGGCTATATACAAATACTATGTTATTTCATGTAAAAGACTTCAGCCTCTGTGGACTTTGGTATCTGCAGGGGGTCCTGGAGCCAATCCCCTGCAGACACCGAGGGACAACTGTTCACTCCTTTCCATTGCTCAGTAGTATTCCAGTTGTGTGGATGTATCCATTTCTTTATCCATTCATCAATGTATGGACATTTGGGTTGTTTGCAATTTTTTGGCAATTATGAATAGAACTGCTAAAAACACTCATATACAGGTCTTTGTGTGTGAACCTATGTTTTCATTTCTTTTGGGTAAATACATAGGAGTTGGATTGTTCACATGCTAAGTGCATATTTAACTTTTTAAGAAACTGCTAAACTGTTTCCTAAAGTGTCTGTGCCGTTTTACATTTCCACCAGCGTTGTGTGAGTGTTGCAGTTGTTCCGTAACTTTAGCAGATTCCTTTTTTTGCTCTTTCACACAGTCTTACTCTATCCCCAGGCTAGAGTGCAGTGGCACTATCTCAGCTCACTGCAACCTCCACCTCCTGAGTTCAAACAATTCTTCTGCCTCAGCCTCCCAAGTGGCTGTAGGTACCCGCCACCACACCCAGCTAATTTTTGTATTTTTAGTAGCGATGGGGTTTCACCATATTGGCCAGGCTGGTCCTGAACTTCTGACTTCAAGTGATACACCCATCTTGGCCTCCCAAAGTGCTGGGAGGTGTGAGCCGCCATGCTCAGCCCAGCCAATTCTTTTATTTTTTTTTTAATTGCCAAAGCAGGAGTGCGGCTGCACGATCTCAGCTCACTGCAATGTCTACCTCCCAGGTTCAAAGGATTCTCCCCTCTCAGCCTCCTGAGTAACTGGGATTACAGGCACACGCCACCACGCCTAGCTAATATTTGTATTTTTAGTGGAGACAGGGTTTCAGCTTGTTGGCCAGGCTGATCTCAAACTCCTGGCCTCACATGATCCACCCACCTTGTCCTCCCAAAGTGCTGGGATTACATGCGTGAGCCACCACGCCTGGCCCAGTCCAGCGGATTCTTACATTTAAGTTTTTAAAGAAATGTGTTGCCTTTCTACTGCTAGATGTGTAGTGGAATCTCATTGTGGTTTTAATTTGCATTTCTTTAATAGCTAGTGATGTTGAATGTCTGTTCATGTGCAAATATCTTCTTTACTAAATTGTTCAAATCTATTCCCATATTTTAATTGAATATTAATCTTTTTATTAATGAGATTTTTCCCCCTGTAATCTCATGAGAGATTATTTATTATTGAGTTTTAAGAGTGCAATATAGATGCTAGATACAAGTCCTTTCAGGGACCAGGTGCAGTGGCTCATGCCTATAATCCCAGCACATTGGGAGGCTGAGGCAGGAGGATTGCTTAAGGCCAGGTGTTTGAGACCACCTGGGCAATATGGTGAAACCTCGTCTCTACCAAAAATATAAAAATAATCCAGGTATGGTGGTGCATACCTGTGGTCCCAGCACTTTGGGATTGCTTGAGCCTGGGAGGTCGAGGCTGCAGTGAGCCATGATCAACACTGCACACCAGCCTGGATCACAGAATGAGATGCTATATCAACAGTTAAATAAGTAAAAAAAAAAAAAAAGGCCTTTTAGATATGTGTTTAGTAAATATCTTCTCTTAGATTGTGGTTTGTCTTTTCATTCTGTTGAAAGTGTTTTCTGGCTGGGCACAGTGACTCACGCCTGTAATTCCAGCACTTTGGGAGGCCAAGGTGGGTGGATCACCTGCGGTCAGGAGTTCAAGACCAGCCTGGCCAATGTGGCAAAATCCCATCTCCACTAAAAATACACAAATTAGTAGTGGCGGGCACCTGTAATCCCAGCTACTCAGGAGACTGAGGCACGAGAAATGCTTCAACCTGGTGGGAGGTGGAGGTTGCAGTGAGCTGAGGTTGCACCACTGCTGCACTCTAGCCTGGGCAACAGAGTGAGACTCTGTCTCAAAATAAAAAATAAACAATAAAAATAAAAGTGTTTTCTGAAGAGCAGAAGTTTTTAATTTTTCTAAGGTTTAAGTTAGCAATTTTTTCTTACATGGTTTGTGCTTTTTTGTTTCTTACTTAAGAAATCTTTAAGAATCTGTTGTCTAATCCAAAGTCAAAAAGATTTTCTTTTATGTCTTCTCCCAGAAATTGTATAGTTACATTTATGTCTATGATCCATTTTGAGTTAATTTGCATATATGGTGTGTGGCATCCATTTTTTTTTTCAATTTTATTTTTTTATTTTTAGTAGAAACGAGGTCTCACTATGTTGCCCAAGCTGGTCTCAAATGCCTGGCCTCAAGTGATCCTCCTGCCTCGCCCTCCTAGAATGCTGGGATTACAGGCATGAGGCACTGTGCCTAGCCTTCTTTGCAGTTAGAATTACACACACACACACACACACACACACACACACACACACACACACACACACATATATCAGCTAGGTGTGGTGGCATACAGCTGTAAGTCCCAGCTACCAGAAGGTGGAGGTTGCAGTGAACCAAGATGGCACCACTGCACTCCAGCCTGGGTGACAGAGCATGACCCTATATATATATTCAGGACCCTATTGTGAGTTTGTTACACAACTAACTGCAACTTAAATTGTGCCACCTGCCCCCCAACACACAATATGGCAAGCTAAATAGAAACTCAGATATGCTAAGGCTAGTTGAGGGCATTATACAAGATTAGCATGGAATGGGCCCTTCATTTAGCACTCTGCTGCATTCATTTTTGTCAGGTCGCTTTCTTATCTTCAGCACGTTGTCAAATCTGTTTTATTGCTCTAGCCTCATTTTCCTCAGCCTCCTGAAGCATCTTCCATGTCAGCTAGATCCCTTCCTCTCTGAAGTCCTCTTCATCAACCAGCTTTCGCACTTAGTTCTCTAGCATAGTGAGGTTCTGTCTGCTTTTTTCTTTACCATTAGTGGATAGGAAAAATGCTCCTATTCTCTGTAAACAGTTGTCATCAAGACCCAAAAGACATTGAACTAACTGCCCTATTGGAGTTCATTATTGGAAGTCTTCAGAAGTTTATACATTAATATACAAAGAAAGTAGGCCAGCTCATTTGGGTCTTGGCTCAAGTGTAATGATCTTTAATGCATACTGAAAAATTACTATTCTCAAGTAAGAATAATCTATACCTCAGGTCATTTACAGTCTCAAAGATTTGTCAGTATACTTTAAAACAGTTCTGGGAACAGTTAAGGAGACTGAAGAATCATGAAACTAAATGCAATGTCTGATGTTTGATTGGATTCTGAATTTTTTTAAGCCATGATATGATTGGGACAATTGTGAAAATTTGTATATGGACTACATAGTAGGCAATGATAATAGTAACTTTCATTGGGTGATAATAGTATTCTGGTTATGGAGGAGAATGCCTTGGTTTTTAGGGGCTGCACACTGAATTATTTAGTGGTGAAGGCTCATTATATCTGCAACTAACTCTCAAATGGTTTGTCCAGAAAAAATGTGTAGACATACATACATGGAAAGCAAATGTGGCAAAGTATTAGCAACTGTTGGGGGTTAGGTGGAAAATTAAAAAAAAAAAAAAAAAAAAAAAAAGAGCAAGAGAAAAAGCAACTGTTGATTCCAGATAGAAGTTATGCAGGTGTTCATTATAGCATTTGAAAATGTTTCCCAGCCATCCTAAGGGTTAAAGGAAAAAAAGAAAATGTTTAAAATAAGAAGTTGAAGGCATGAAAATAATAAGAAAAACTTTGGGTTCATGCCTGTAATCCCAGCACTTTGGGAGGCCAAGGAGAGAGGGTTGCTTGAGCTTAGGAGTTCAAGACCAGCCTGGGCAACATGGTGAAACCCCATCTCTACAAGAAATACAAAAATTAGCTGGGCATGGTGGCACACACCTGTAGTTCTAGCTACTCAGGAGGCTCAGGTGGGACGATCACTTGAGCCCAGGAGGCAGAGGCTGCAGTGAGCTGAGACTGCACCACTGCAGCCAGCCTGTGTAACAGAGTGAAACCCTGCCTCAAAACAAACAAAAGAAACACCTTTGTGTCAGAGTTAAAGTTGCTATATAAGTAAAATTCTAGGTTATGGTTCTGGGTCCATTCTTTCTATATGAAGATCAAAGGTTTCCACTGGACCCAAAGGAACACTACTAGTCACTAGTGGTTATTTCTCTATAGGTTTGAAAGCTGTGTCAGGTCAATTTACTGGATGCAGTTTTAATGTAAAACTCTATATGTTTGCTTATACCCATTACTGGAGATAGTAGAAAAAAAGAAAAACTCTATACGTTGTACTCCCAACTCATAGACTTCGTATATCCATGAAACACTCTTCTGTTTTCACAGTTTTAATGAGGTCTTGATAAAGTCATCCTTTTGAAGGACCCAGAAAAGGCCCCCAGAGCCTCTGCAACATAATAATTATAGTAGTTAACATTTATTGAGCACTCACTGTGTGCCAGGCATTTTTCAGGCATTGATTCGTTTAAATCCCCAAAACTCATTAGAGGTATTTACTATTGTAATGACAAGGCCAAGGAACAGAGATTGAGCAGTTTTCCCAACTTCACATTATTAGTGGAGCTAGGATTTAAGCCTAGTCTGGCTGTGGAATCTGTATTCTTAATGACCATGCTATACTGCTTAAGACTAATCTTGAGATTTACTCCAGTTAACAGAGGCTATTTTTATCTCTCTAAAACTGCCCCCAATAAGCCATGACAATAATTAATTAACTTGGTATCTCTTTTGCCCAAATTTATATTTTGAAAAAAACTCAAACATACCATAAAGATGAAAGAATAGTACAGAATCCAATCAAAGATCAGGCACTGCATGTCATGCCTTCGTTTCCTTTAATCTAAAACATTCCTCTACTTTTTAAAATCTTTCATGACACTGGCATTTTTTAAGAGTCAAAGATAACTGTCTTGTAAATTATCTCACAATCTGGATTTATCTGTTTCCTCATGATGAGATTCAAGTTAAGCATTTTTGGGAAGAATACCGCATAGGTGATACATCCTTCCTGCCTCGTGACCACAGGTGGCCCATAATGCTAAGTTTGATCACTTGATTGAGGTGATCTTCCAGATCTCTCCATTGTCATTATTTTTCTGGGTGCAGTGGCTCATGCTTGTAATCCCAGCACTTTGGAAGGCTGAGGTGGGCAGATCACTTGAGTCCAGGAGTTCTAGACCAGCCTGCGCAACAAGGTAAAACCTTGTCTCTACTAAAAATACAAAAAACAAAAGAAAATTAGCTGAGCATGGTGGTACAAGCCTATAGTCCCAGCTATTTGGGGGGCTGAATTTGGAGGATCACTTGAGCCTGGTTGAGGCTACAATGAGCCATGATTTTGCCACTATATTTTAGCCTGAGTGGCAGAGTGAAACCTTGTCTCATTAAAAAAATTAAAAATAATTTTCCCTTTGGTAATTAATAAATAATCTGTGGGGTGGTACTTTGAAATCAGTGAAGATCCTGTTCTCAAGTGTCTTTTTACCCAACTGTGTATCAATAATAATCCTTGTCTCAATCAATTTTTATTACATTGGTGGTGCAAAGTGACACTTTTTTAAATTTTGTCATTCCTTCTGCATTTACTAGCTGGCATTATTTCATTAAAGAAGAACATCCCCTCTTTCTTTTTGAATATCATTCTTCATGGATTCTTCTTTATATTAATTATGTTGTAGCTTATTATTGTTGTTATTCTTTTGAATGCTCAAATGTCCATCCAGATTTGGCCTGTGCAATCTCTGTTATTTTTTACCCCACAATACATGTTAAACTAAGCTGTTTTTAATGCCCAGAGAATGTCTAATATTTCCCACTCCCAACAGGAATTGAGAAAGGGACTAGAGTTGGGGGCTTATTCAGACTCTTCTTAGAAGTCTGCCTTCTTCCTGTGTACTTTCAGCCCAAAGTGAAACTTTTGAGTTGGGAAGAGCTACTTCTGAATTAAACTACTGATCAGTGTCACCCAACTCTAATCCCAGCCACCTTTATTCTAGGCATACCATACTCACTGCCATGCTTACCCTTCTGTTGTGCACCTCTGTCCTCCTTCCTGTGGCCTTCTGGTTCCTACCCAGCTGTCCAGTCCATAGGCCTCAATAATACCTTTTTGCCCAGCCCTGTGGTAGCATTGGTCTGCCTCCTTTACCTACTCAAGAAACCCCTTCACCTTTAATTTATTGTTCTGTGTTTTCATCTATAGGATCTTACCTAGCCATATGGCCTGCTGTCTCTGCCAATTTAAAACTAGTATTGAGGCTGTCTGCCAGACAGTCAAGATGCATTGCAGCAATGCATGTCTGGCAGACACCACACACTGTCTTGAAGAAGCAACTACAGAAAATGCCAAAGGAGTATTCATGAAGGTATTACAAGCCCGGAAGAATCACACAAGCACTGAGCTGACTATTGAGCCAGAGACACCCTCAGACAGCAAAGGCATCAAATTGTCAGGCTTTGGGAGTGAGCAGCTAGACATGAATGATGAAAGTGATGTTATCAGTGCACTAAATTATATCTTGCCTTATTTCTCGGCAGGAAATCTAGAACATGTGGAGGCAATGCTGTTACCATTTATTAAACAGCTTTTTTCAGATTCAAAAGATGGTGACAGGCCCCTGGGTATTTTGAAAAACAATGCAAAGGGCCCCTCTCTTCAACCTGCATCCAACAAGTCAACTTACAAAAATAAATTGAGAAAGCTGTATTTTCTGGAAAATGTGTCAGATGCAGAAATTCAAGAAAAAATCAATGAGGTTAAAAGGGAAGAAAAAACTGCCATGCTTGTACAGTCCAGTGTTTTAGGTCCCAAATTTAAACAGCAAATTTTTCAGACAAAATTAGAAACTGCCCAACCACAGGTAAACAGCCTGGCAAAGATTCAAAGTCTAGGAAAAAGCCTGCAGAGAGCAAACAGAGTCCTCATGGGTCCAAGGAGCATCCAGAAAGGCCACTTCAAAGAGGTGGACAAGCAAAGCATCAGGAGGGAACAGAGTGCCCAGGCATTTGTGGAAAACACTGCCAAAGGAAAAAGGCCCGGGAGTGCAGCGCCAAGGGAGCTGGAACAGCCTCACATGGTGCAGAGGCCTGAGAAGTTAGTGGGAAACACTATCTACACCAAGCCTTTGTTCACCCAAGAGCATAAGACAGTGGCTTCCCCTTTGCTGAAACCCTTCTCCATGGGTGGGCCTTCCACCTCCACCTCTGCAAAAGCCCAACCTGAGGTCAGAAACAGACTGAAAGACTTAACCAACAGCATTTTGATTTTAGAAAAGGCAAAGGCTGAAGTTAAAAATATGAAGGCTGCTAAACCAACCATAAATTCAAAAAAAAAATACCGCTTTCATAAAACTCTCTCCCATGTGGTCTACAGAACACCAAAGGCCGAAAAGGGTTGGAAGTTCAGAAAGGAAATTTCTCTCAACAGACCAATGCTGGCAAAGAGGCCTCCATTCTCTGCAGCAAAGAGCCTCATAAATTCCCCTTCAGAAGGGGCTTTATCATCTTTAGGAGACAGGAGTATTCAAAAAAATTCTTTTCCAGAAGTATTTGCTCTTTCCAAACATGTTATAGAAAACACTAATGTAAAAAGCACCACTGCAGGAAATGCCTTTGAAGAAAACATTTTTATGGAAAACACTGCTATGCCAGAAGGCACCATCTCTGAAGACACAACCTGCAATAATCTTCCTGAGGCAGATTCTGCTGGGACTGCATTCAACTTAGAGCCAACTGTTCCAACAGGAACTGACCTGTTCCCCAAGTCCATAAACTTCAATTACCCATTGCTCTCATCCCTAGGTGATCAGTTTGAAATTCAGCTAAACCAGCAGCTACAGTCCCTCATCCCTAACAACAATGTGAGAAGGCTCATATCTCGTGTTATCCGGACCTTCAAGATCGAGTGCTCTGAGACTCAAGTGCAATTAGCCTGTGCTAAGCTCATCTGCAGGATAGGCCTCCTGATGAAGCTTCTCAGTGAACAGAAAGAAGCAAAGGTGTCCAAGGCAGAATGGGATACAGACCAGTGGAAAACAGAGAATTATATCAAGGAGAGCATGGAAACACAGAGTGAACAGAAAGAGGAGAAGTCAAATGAGGTGAGGACCACACAGAAAGGTGAGACCCGGACTTTCCCATCATTTAGCGTATGTCAGGAAAGTGCCAACACAATAGAACCTGGGACTCACAGGCCACAGCTTGTCTTGGCCGTGTAACTTTGGCCAGGTGGCTCATGCCTGTAATCCCAACACTTTGGGAGGCTAAGGTGGGTGGATCACTTGAGGTCAGGAGTTGGAGACCAACTTGGCAACATAGCGAAACCCTGTCTCCACAAAAAACACAAAAATTAGCTATGTGTGGTGACACATACCTGTAGTCCCAGCTACTCAGGAGGCTAGCTAAGGTGGGAGGATCACCTGAGCCCAGGGAGGTCAAGTCTACATGGAACCATGATCATAACACTGTACTCCAGCCTGAGCAACAGAGTGGGATCCTGTCTCAAAAAAATAGAAAAGAACCTGTAAGCTACTCACTTGGAATACTGGGGCTTTTAATAGTTAGCTTTCATCCTATCTCTTTGTTTTTTTAAAAAAATTGTTCTTTCCCTTTTTTTTTTTTTTTAGCTCACTAAAGTTGTTCCAGGATATGGCTACAACAAACTGATCTTGGCAATATCTCTGACTGTAATTCTGACAATTTTAATCCTAATTTTCTGTGTCATCACGGTAAGGACAATAATTAATTCAGGTTTTCAGAATGCAATCCTGTCTTTGTGTATATTCAGAACCCACAAACTGAAAATCAAAGCCATTTTTCCACCTACTACTACTTGACATTCTCCTTCAGTTGTTTAAGGCTGAGGTATGCTTTGTTCTTTTGCTATAATGTATATTCTAGGATTTTTAAAGGATTGTCACTTCCAGGAGATTTCTGTCAGTTGAAGTTAAGTTAATCTCACTAGACTATTTTAAGAAATGAAGTTGATATAATAGCAAAATTTTCCCACCCAAAACTGTGTCAACAATTGAATGTACTCTGCCACTAATTTATTTCCTTGTTGAAATGAAGAGAAATGTATAATCTCCATCCTCACAGAGCTGCCATCACCTTGGAGAGGAAGGACAAGGCAAAAGGCAAAAGAGAGAAGTCTCGTCCTGTACACTTACTAGACTCACATAGTGTCTTCCTTCTCCAGTGTATAGGGTGTTGTCTAAATAGGTAAAGCACTACAGGGTAACCATCTTTTAAAAAAGTAGTTGGCCACTTATTTAAGTTTGCAGGGGAGGGGGAATGTCTCATACTCCAGCCCTACTGAGCCCAGGCCCTCTGTGGGATGTGTCACCATTTCTCAGACATCATATGAGACATTCCTCCTCAGATTAGGGATGCTCAATCTGCATTACATATCTAAAGCCTACATCTGGCTACTCTGAGGTGAGGCCTGTTTATAGCACCCATTCCCAGAGCTTGCCTCTGTTTGCCTTTTGTTCGATTACATGATGTATTACTTTTCCCAAAAGGCCAGTGCTAGCATATTGGAAGAGTAAGTTAATAAGCTGGCAACCTTGACGCTATGCTGCCAATCCAACCTTATTTCCCTCATTCACCATTTCCATTACTGCAGCATCCCTCCATTCCAGCCAGAGCAGCCCCTCACCATACCCTGGTCACACCATGCCCATTTCTGCTTTTGCCTGTGCCTTTGTCCATCTAAAATGCCCTTATTTCACTCTGCCTGAGGGAATCCTATGAATCTCTAAAAACCCATCTCAAGTTCATCTTTCTTCTTGACACCTTCCCTGAATACTCCAGCCCTTCTGAGCCTACTCCCTTTGTAAGATCTGTCGCCATTTCTTAGACACCATATAAGAGACTTCAGAGGCTGAAGTGTGAGGATTACTTGAGCCTGGGAGGTCAAGGGTGCAGTGAGCTGTGGTCATACCACTGCATTCTTGCCTGGGCAACAGAGCAAGACCCTGTCTCAAAAATAGCCACCACCAAAAACCATCTTGGGATTTGAATAGGATCACATTAAATTTGCAGATTAATTTGAGAATTAACATCTGTACAACGTTCTAGGAAAGTGATATCTCTTGTCATGTATTCATTTTTTAAAGTGTCTTTCAAAAGAGTCTGTTTCCATCATATAGATCTTACACATCTTTTGTTAGATAAAAGATCTTTGTATTTTTGTTCCTAAATACTTCATACATTTTTATTGCCATTGTAAATGGGATCTTTCTTCCATTTTCTAATTAGTTATTGGTGGTACATGGGAAAAGTATTTGAGGTAGCCATCTTTTAAAAAAAATTTTTTTGTATGCTGATCTCTTGATTTTGTATATAGCCACCATACTGAATTCTTATATTACTTCCAGTAAAATGTTAGTTGATTCTCTTAGGCTCCTTTGGCTGTCTAATATTTATCATTTCATATGCAAATAATGATAGTTTTGTCTCTTCCTTTCCAATAGTTATACTCTACTTTCTTCCCTCCCTCCCTTCCCTCCCTTCCCTTCCTTCCCTCTCTTCCTCCATCTCTTCCTTCCTCCCTTCCTCCCCCCTCCCCCTTCCTTCCTCCCTTCCCTCCTTCCTTTCTTCTCTCCCTGCTGCCTTCCTTCCTTCCTTCCTTTACAGAGCCTGTTTTTACCCAGGCTGGAGAGCAGTCACTGTAACCTCAAATTCCGGGACTTAAGGGATCCTCCTGCCTCAGCTTCCTAGCTGGGACTACAGGCCAGCAGCTAATTTTTAAAATGTTTTTGTAGAGACAAGGTCTTGCTATGTTGCCCAGGCTGGTTTTCCTGCCATTTTACAGGAAGGACTAGGGTTTCCCTTTTTTCCTACTTTTTAGAGTTTTTATTCAGAATTATCTGTTGAATTTTATCTAAAACAGTCAATAAAATAAAGTGCCAGCTGCATGCAAGACCCTAAGTTAGATACAGTCAGCCCTCTGCATCATCAGGTCTACATCTTCAGATTCAACTAGATGAGGCTGAATATTTGAAAAAAACACCATAAAAATACAAATAGAAAGTACAGCATAACAACTGTCACCATTGTACGATATCCATACATTTTATTAGTGATGACTTAAAGTACATGGGGCCAGGCATGATGGTTCACACTTGTAATCCCAACACTTTGGGAAGCCAATGTGGGAGGATTACTTGACCAGCCTGGGCAGCATAGTGAGATATGGTCTTTACTAAAAATAAAAAATAGCTCGTTATGCTGGTGTGCACTCGTAGCTCCAGCTACTCAAGAGGCTGAGTTAGGCAGATCACTGGAGCCCAGGAGGCTGAGGCTACAGTGAGCTGGGATCGTGCCACTGCACTCCAGCCTGAGCAACAGAGGGTGATCCTATTTCTAAATAAATAAAGTATATGGGGATGTATGGTGGTTATATGCAAATACTGCATCGTTATATGTAAGGGATTGAGCATCCACAGATTCTGGTATGGTGTCGGGGCAGTATCCTAGAACCAATCCCCTGCAAGATATCAAGGATGAGTGTACTGTGGAAGAATCAAAGCACTGTTAAACAGCATACAATTCCTGTGTCCAAAAAGTTTTGCCCTCGGGTGGATGAGACTTATAATGAATAAAAGGAATGAATACAGATTTGGAGATAGTGGTTGTTGTGATGGGTAATCTTAATTGTGTTTTCTTCCAAAACAGATTTATTCTCATAGAAGGGCACCAAAGGGAGATGAAGAAAAAGGATTCCCAAGGTAAATATTAGTCTGGTGATTTTTTTTTTTTTTTTTTTTTTTTTTT
>PVKP010040006.1:0-19762 GCA_004027715.1 Plecturocebus donacophilus
CAAAGAAAAAAATGCTTCTTATTTGATCATCCCCTTCCTCACACAGAGCTTCCATTTATAGGATACCATTTGGCACCTGGCATGCAGCACATCCAGAAAAAGCTACTATACCGTCTGAGATCCAAATTTCTTTTTTTTTTTTTTTTTTTGAGATGGAGTCTTACCCTGTCACCCAGGTTGGAGTGCAATAGTGCGATCTCAGCTCACTGCAACCCCCGCCTCCCAGGTTCAAGCAATTCTCCCGCCTCAGCTTCCCAAGTAGCTGGGATTACAGGTATGCACCACCATGCCTGGCTAATTTTGTATTTTTAGTAGAGATGGAGTTTCTCCATGTTGGTCAGGTTGGTCTCGAACTACGGCCCTAAATCAGACTTTGCACCTGCCTCGGCCTCCCAAAGTGTTGGGATTACAGGCATGAGCCACCACACCCAGCCAAGATTCAAATTTCTAAACTTACGTGAAAGTTACAGGGTAAATATTCATTTTATAAGTTAGCTAAATAAGAAGCTCCCCATATGTGTTATGAAATAGTCACATAAGAAATTAAACTTACCTGGAATCCCACAGTATCTAACTTTTTCAGACTAATTTCTTCCACTAAGTAAATACATGTTTAAGATTCATCACTGGTAAATGCAGGATTTCGTTATGTTGCCCAGGCTGGTCTCAAACTCCTGGGTTCTGGTGAGCCGCCTGCCTCAATCTTCCAAAGTGCTGAGATTATAGTTTCGAGCTACTGCATCTGGCTTATCACTGTCTTTTTGTGGCTTGACAGCTTTTTTTTTTTTTTTTGAGACAGAGTCTCACTCTGTCACCCAGGTTGGAGTACAGTGCATCATCTCAGTTCACTACTGCAGTCTCAACCTCCTAGCCTTAGGTGATTCTCCCACCTCAGCCTCCCAAGTAGCTGGGATTACAGGTTTACTCCACCGTGCCTTTTTTTTTTTTTTTTTTTTTGGTAGAGATGGGGTTTTGCCATGTTGCTCAAGGCTGGTCTTGAACTCCTGGACTCAAGCAATCCTCCTGCCTCAGTCACCCAAAAAGCTAGGATTACAGACATGAGCCACTGTGCCTGGCTGTTCATTACTTTTTTTTGAGATGGTCTCCCTCTGTCACCCTGGCTGGAGTGTAGTGGTGCAATCTCGGCTCACTGCAACCTCTGCCTCCCAGGTTCAAGTGATCCTCCTGCCTTAGCCTCCCAAGTAGCTGGGATTAGAAGTGTTCATCTGGCTCATTTTTCTATTTTTAGTAGAGATGGGGTTTTACCATGTTGGGCAGGCTGGTCTCGAACTCCTGACCTCAAGTGATCTGCCCACCTCAGCTGCCTCCTAAAGTGGTGGGATTACAGGTGTAAGCCACCTCACCCAGCCATTCATTACTTTTTATTGCTGAATGATGTTCCCTCAAATGGACAGAATACATTTTGCTTATCCATTCATCAATGGATGGACACTTAAGTTGTTTTCACTGCTTATTATAACACTGCTATGAGAATTTCTGTATAAATGTTTGTATGGCCATATGGTTTCTGTTCTCTTGAGTGTATGTGTATATATATAGATGTAGGAATAAAACTAGTGGGCCATATGGTAACTCTATGTTTAACTTCCTAAAGCAGTTGTACCTTTCCTACCAGCAATGTATGAGGGTTCTAATTTTTCCACATGCTTGTCAACACTTGTTATTATCTGTGTTTTGGATTACAGTCATCCTAGTGGATGTGAAGTGGCACATGAAACTCTGGTTTCATTTGCATTTCCCTGATGGGTAATATGTTGAATCTTTTTTTTGTTTTTTTTAATATCAGATCATCCTTATTAAGCAGATGATGTTGAATCTTTTCATACATTTACTGATCATTTACATGACTAGTACTCTTTGGGGAAACTGGGCTCACTGACACCTCCGCCTCCAGGTTCAAGTGATTCTCTTGCCTCAGCCTCCAGAGTAGCTGGGATTACAGATTACAGACATGTGCCACCACGTCCAGCTAATTTTGTATTTTTAGTAGAGATGGGGTTTCTCCATGTTGGTCAGGCCAGTCTCGAACTCCTGATCTCAGGTGATCTGCTGGCCTTGGCCTCCCCAAGTGCTGGGATTACAGGCATGAGCCACCATGCCCAGCCAGGACACACGTACTGAAATCCTTTGAGACTTTTTATTGTTGACTTGTTATAGTCCTTTACATATTTTTCACGTATGGCCCTTATGAGATAGATGATTTCCAAATATTTTCTTCTGTCATTAGTTATTAGTTTATTATAAAAGAGAGATAAGGAATTATTTTTATTAATTTTTTTATTTGTGTGTGTGTGTGTGTGTGTGTGTGTGTGTGTGTGTGTGTAAATTTGTTTTTAAGACAGGATTTTACCATGTTTGCCAGGCTGGTCTCGAACTCCTGACTGCAGGTGTGCCTGCCTTGGCCTCCCAAAGTGTTGGGATTACAGGCATGAGCCACCGCACCTGGCCATGGAAATTATTTACATGATAAAAGATTTCAGAACTTCAGTGGAATGGGCAGCTTCACGCTGATGCCATTTGAATAGTGACTTAGTCTACATACTTTTCAAGAATATCACCATCTCTAAACAGGAAATAATCCTTGTCATCTAGAATTACTTTGATGCCTCCATATTCTGAGAGAACTTTATCTCCACTTTCAGGCTAACTGGTTGAATCTCTCCACTCTTTCCTTTAGAACCTGAGCCAATAGCAACTACTCTTGCTTGCAACAGTTTTCCTTGAGATTTTTCTGGAAGCATAATGCCTCCTTTGGTTACAGCAGCACTCCTTTCAACTAGTACTTGGTCAAAGAGTGGAGGAAACTTTCTACATGCTGTCCTGCCATGACTCCCTTCGCCTTGTACTCTGCTCTGGTGTACCGCCACAAGGAGAGAACCCTCCCCGTGCCCCCTGCCGCCACCACCACCATCCAGCCCTCATAACATGTGGGAAAAAAGCCCAAATATCTTCTTCCGTTCTCTGCGTTATCTTTTTACTTTCTTGATCATGCTTTCTATGAAGCATGAAGTTTTAAATTTTGATGAAGTCCAATTCATCTCTATTTTTTCCTTTGGATGTTTATGCTTTTGGTGTCCTACCTAAGAATTCACTGCCTAATCCACAGTCATTAAGATTTATCCAAGTTTCCTTCTAAGAGTTTTATAGTGTTAGCTCTTGAATTTAGGGACTTTGAGATAGTTTTTGTACATGGTGTGAGGTAGGAATCCAACTTCTTTTGCATGTGGATACCCAGTTACCACAGCACCGTTTGCTGTAAAGACTACTCTTTCCCCATTTAATTAAATTGGCACTCTTGTGAAAAATCAAGTGACCATAAATGTCAGGTTTATTTCTGAACTCAATTCTACTCTATCAGTTTTCATATGTACCTTTATGACAGAAGTACACTGTCTTGCTTACTGCAGCTCTGTAGTAAGTTTTAAGATCAAGGAATGAGAGTTATGCAATTTTGTTATTTTTAAATATTGTTTTGGCTATTCTACGTCCCTTGCATTTCCCTATGAATTTCAGCATCAGCTTGTAAATTTCTGCCAAAAAGCCAGTTGGGATTTTGATAGGGATTATACTGAATCTGTAGATCACTTTGGGAAGTAGTGCTATTTAACAATATTAAGTCTTCCAACCCATGAACATGAGATATCTTTCATTTAGGTCTTATATTTCTTTCAGCCATGCTCTACAGTGTTTCCTAATATATTTTTAATCATTTAATTTATAAAAATTGACTTAAACAGATTCAGAGATATAATGACATTATAATGACACTGCTTTACCCTGTTATTATCCTATAAAATCCTTATAGCCAGTGAAAGCATATTCCAATATCTGTAAATCTTTTTTTCTATTTACTCCCTCCAATTTCCTGTCTTTATCTAAATTAAACTGTGCACACAGCAGGGACTGTAGGAAAAAAAAAAAGAACAATTCTCCTACATCACAACCCAGTCATGCCACTTATTTTCCACATGATCTTCATACAATCCAGCCACTCTCTCCAAGCCTTTTTGTGTCTGCAACCTGGGACTAACAAGCCCTCTCCTCTTAGGAGTGTTCTAAAGCTGCTATTGGCCAAACACACAACTTGGTAAGGTATAAAGCAGTCTCTCCAGGAATGAGAGCTGTTATTAGGTGATTGTGGACAGAAGTGGGCTGTTCTTGGAAACCAAAGAAGTCAACAGGTAAAAGGAGAAAAACAAGACTGCTATGAGGAGCACAACACTCACAATGGCTTGGTTGAACTTGGACTCAATCTCCCCAAGCAGCCAGTCGAAGGCCTCTCCACTGAGCCGAAACTCCTCTGCCATGCGGCGGGAACACAACGTGGATCGCAGGTGGATGTTGAAGAGCAGCGTGGCGTTTTCCTGGGCCTGCCGGCTTAGTGGGTCATCCCCATTCACAATCACCAGCTTCTTGCTCAATTCCTTGACTCCTGGGGACCAATTAAAGGTGAAGAGATTGTTAGACCAGGGCCCAGCAGTCTCCTTTCCCCTAGCCTGGCTTGGAGACCCCTCCGCAGGTACTCACCCTCTACCACTTTGATGGGGTGCAGGTCGGAGGGAAGGCGCGGGTTGATATGGAAAATTTTCTGAGCATTCCAGATCATGCGCAGCAGGTTACAGGGGAGGACCACCTGAGGAAGGAGAGAATGGAGGGAGGGTTGAGCCTGGGGACAGTCATCCAGGTCGGCACATCTCTAGCGTAGCACTTCCTACCCACACGCACCTTGCTGTCTCCAGTTGGGAAAATGACCCTGAGCACCTCCCGATCCTCCCGCATCCGCTCAAATTCCCGCTCCAACTCATTCTGTATATGCGCGTTGCTCAGCACATCCTTCACCAGGTCCTCCTGCAGCGTGCGCCGCAGGGCCCTCTCATTGGTATAATCAAAGCGGAACCTGAAATGCAAGGGGTAGTCAGTGGGCAGGTGGGCTGTGGGACCTTGGTCCCCACAAAAAGCACTGTGAGGCTCCCAAAGGTGCACAGCCGACCAGGTACAGTGGTTCAGAGGCAAGAATCTTGGACAGAGAAAGATCCAGGCTCAAGGACTGCCACTGGGACCTGAGTACATGCCTGCCTCTCAGCAGGGACACAGTGGGGACCAATCTTAAATCTACATCTCTCCACTCCCTCCCCTATGTCACACAGCTGTTTCAGATAGGTAGGGGAAAGGACACTAAAAGGTAAGCTCTAGTGCTAGACATATACCAGGCTCTCTCTCTGGAATGGGGATGGGAACCCTACTACTCAGGCCCTGAGCCCCAGGAGCAAGAACCACCCGCCTGAGCCTCCTCACTTCTTCTCAAAAGCCTTGTTGGAAGGCTTAAGCGTAGCCAAGTTCTGGAACTCAACGCTCTCGCCTGCCAGGCCATCCTCGCCGTAGCGCAGCTGCACCACCTGGTTGATGGAGTTCCGCACAGTCGCGTCGTACTTCACCATCACTGACTCCATGGACTTGATCAGCCGCCGCTGGATGTATCCTGGAGGGAAGTAATCAGTTGTAGGACCCAAGGCAAAAAGAGGATGATAAAGCCCAAAGACTCAGGCTACCTGACTCTCAGAAGAGTCAGCTAGCAGCCCCTTTGTCTTTAATGCCTTTGAATAAAAACTATATCTACCACTAGCAGGACAAAAAGCCCAGCAGGAACCACTCCCAGGGGACAGGCCAGCAGAGCCCCAGAGGCTCTATCCCTGGGTTGTCAAATGCTGCACAGCAATCCAAATGAGGGTGTTAGTGCCTATTCTTGAGTCTCTATCTTTCCACAAAGGCCAGAATGATACCCCTGGGAATAGAAGCCTGAGAATTTCCACTCCCCACCTCTCAGTGGTTTCTCAGTCTGCAGCAGTCCCTGTTAACAGCCCAAGGAAGACCCATGAAGAAAGTCTCACCAGTCTCAGCAGTCTTAACAGCCGTGTCAATGAGCCCCTCACGACCCCCCATGGCGTGGAAGAAGAACTCGGTGGGTGTGAGGCCGGCTAGGTAGGAGTTCTCCACAAAGCCACGGCTCTCAGGCCCATAGTCATCCTTGATGAAGTGAGGCAGAGTCCGGTGCTTGAAGCCAAATGGAATCCGCTTGCCCTCCACGTTCTGCTGCCCGACAACAGCAATGACCTGGGAAACAGGAAGGTGGGGCGTATTGAATTCCCTTTGCCTTAAGAATAACACCTCCCAAGATTTTCCCCCAACTCCTGTGATCCTCCTGACCAAGATACATTCAAACAGCTTCCTTCCTCTTCCCAAACTTCAGTGTGGCCCATGTGTGGAAAGATACGGCTCCTCACCTGGGAGATGTTAATCTTGGAACCTTTAGCTCCGGACACGACCATAGACTTGAAGTTGTTGTATTCAGACAAAGATTTCTGAGCAGAGGAGCCAGTCTTGTCTCGGGCATCGTTAAGAATGCGGTTCACCTGATTCTCAAAAGTCTGCCGCAGAGTGTTCCCTGGGGTGGGCTCCAGTTCATTGTTATGTGCCTTCTCGATGACCTGGAGGCAGAGTTCCCAGTGAGACATCAATCCCTACTCTCTGCCACTTCCCTCTAACCTTGCACTCCCTTTGCTCTTGATGATGCTAAGTTCAAAGTCCCTGGAAATCCCTTACTCAGTCTCTGGCAGCCTTCCCTCTCACCTCTATTACATCCTGCTTGGCCTTCTTAATAGTGTTCTGAATGTCCTGGTAAGTCTTAGAATCAGCAATGGAGTCCCCAATGCCAATGGTATGACCTAGAGACAGGGAAAAGCATCAGCAATCCTCTCTTTGGACCTCTAAGAAACATAGAATGGAATTATAGCCAAGAGAGTAGAAGGGGGGACACCAAATCCAAGGAGGAAAGAAAGGGATGGAAAGATGTAGTAACAAGTGAGAGAAGTCACACAGAGGTCTTGGTACTGCCTCCATGCTCACCCTCGATGAGGAGCCAGTTGTTAATGACAGTCTGAATGTTGGAGTAGAAGAGGCGAGTGATGTCATGACCCATTTCTAGGTAGGAGATGTGGACCAGGGAGCCAGCTGATGTGCCCAGAGACTTCTTACACAGGATGCCCATGATCAGCTCTCCATTCTCCACCACCACCTAAGGACAAAGCACCCACTCAAGGCCCCTGCTCTGGTCCTGGCTCCCATGTCCAAATTCTGTCCTCACATACCCAGAAGCCAGGCCCTACCTTGGTGTCTCCAGGAGAAATGTGCTTGTAAGGGCCACTGTCTTCATCATCAGGATGGGTGCTGTGGGTGCGGATACAATTTATGTGGCCAGGTATGATGAGGGAGAAGATCTGCTTGCCTGTCCACAGGGGCCGGGGCTTTAGGATGGCTGGCTGTGGGACCTTCCCATCCCACGTTGACAGGAACATCAGGAGGTTCATCACTTCACCCTGTGAGACAAAGAGTAAGACAGACAGGAAGTGAGACTGCAGGCCTCACATCTCAGGAATGTGTGAGAAATGTTAAGAGTTTCCCTGCCCAAGGGAGAAAGCCAGATTTTGGAGGCAGAGATGACAGGAAAAGTTTTTTCCAAACTTTTTTTTTTCTTTTTTTTTTTTAGACAGGGTCTCGCTTTGTTACCCAGGCTGGAGTGCAATGGCACAATCGGGGCTCACTGCAACCTCAGCCTACTGGGGTCAAGCAATTCTCTTGCTTCAGCCTCTCAAGTAGGTGGGATTACTGGCGCCTGCCACCACGTCCAGCTAATTTTTGTATTTTTGGTAGAGATGTGGTTTCACCATATTGGCCAGGGTTGTCTCCAACTCCAGGCCTCAAGTGATGTGCCTGCCTCTGCCTCCCAAAATGCTAGAATTACAGGTGTGAGCCACCACGCCTGGTCCTAAACTTTTAATTAAAAATTCACTGTAATAGTAAAATTGTTGTTTTTGTTCTTTTTTAAACAATTAAGCATAACTTTCTCTTAATAATTAGGAAATGAGTGAAGATAAAAAAATGGAAAAATAAAATTTTAACAAGGTCCTACTTACTTTCCCATTTACCTTTCCTTTACAAACAATACCTGGAATTACATTAAATTTAAGGAATTAAATGGGGAACTGATGCCTTACACCCTTTTAGCCTCTGAGTTGTCCTAGGCCCCTTTTCTTTTGCCCACCAGCAAAGGCAATCCCACAGACAGACAAGTGCAGGGTAAGTCAGGAAAAAAACCACAGCTCTTTCTCCCTGGCCTCCACCATGCACCCGGAGCCCTGCTGCCCACTCAAGCCAGGTTTCCATTTGGACCACATACCCGCTCCAGGAAGACATCTCTCTTGGTGAATTTGCGCACTGCTGTCAGTGTGTCCTGCACGATACCCATGACAGGCCGATTGCTCTGGGGCGTGACAATCATGCGAGGAACCATGGCCAGCTCCTGGATCTCTGCCCGCGTTTCCAGAGACTGTGGCAAGTGCAAGTTCATCTCGTCCCCATCAAAGTCTGCATTGTATGGAGTTGTCACACTACAGTTGAAGAGAAAAGTCAGGGTTGGGAAGAGGTCTGCAGTGAAACCTCGTGGAGCTGCCGAGCATGGTCCTCCGCCCAACCCCAATTCCAGCCTGCTTCCCTCAGCCAGGGACTGACCTAAGATTCAAGCGGAAGGTGGACCAGGGGAGGATGCGGACCCGATGCCCCATCATGGACATCTTGTGCAGAGTCGGCTGCCGGTTGAAGATAACAATGTCCCCATCACACATGTGCCGTTCAACCTAGGGAGGTAAGGTAAGGTAAAGGTCTCAGTGAAGGAGGTATCTAAGAATGAAATGACAATGAACCTAAAGTCCTTTGCAGGTCAGGCAAGGTGGCTCATGTCTGTAATCCAAGCACTTTGGGAAGCCAAGGCAGGAACACCACTTGAGGTCAGGAGTTCAAGACCAGCCTCACCAACATGGTGAAACCCCGTCTGTACTAAAAACACAAAAATTAGCTGGGAGTGGGATTACATGCCTGTAATCCCAGCTACTTGGGAGGCTGAGGCAGGAGGATTGCTTGAACCCCGGAGGTGGAGGCTGCAGTGAGCCAAGATACCAGCACTGCACTCTACACACCAGAGTTTTAAAAAAAAAAAAAAAGCCCTTTGCAACCTGAAAGAGATGACACCATGGTGCTAATTCACCTGAAACACTTATTAAACACCTCCTTTGGACAAGGGCCTAGGCCAGACACCAGGTTATCGGGGATGAATAGAATACAGCATCCACCAATCTCAAGGAATTCAGCGAGGGAAGAAAAGCAAGAGAGATTCTGAGCATAAAGCCCTCTGTGCTGTTCCTCCACAGATCCCTCTTCTCTGCCACATGCATGCTGCCCCTGGGTTTGTGCAACCCTCACCCTGAATGCCAGTGGCCAGCAGCTGCCTGCACACCTGGGCAGTAGTAGCCTTTAACAAGAGAGTCAAGTCTAAATCCCAATGAACAAGACAGACTCAGATGGCCTATCCCAGCCTGTCCCATTTCAGAAAGCTTTCTGCTCAGGTGGCTGAGAGAGGCCCTGGCTTGTGACATGCCTTATAGCCGGTCTGCAGATGAAGGTCACTGGGCTTGGGGTGAAAACGCAAGTCAATCCGATCGCCATTGTCTCGGATGATGTACTTGGCCCCTGGGTACTGGCTGTTCCCCCTGCGCACTAATTCTTGAAGTCTAGGAAGGAAAGAGGTACAATGAACACAAAGCTTCCTAAAATGCCCCTGCAGCCAACCTCACCCCAGAGCCCTGAGTGGAAGTTCAACTTCAGAACTTCAACTCCTCCTTGCTTCAAGCCCACTCCCGAGGTAGGATGAACATACTCTCGAAGCCTTGCTACTGAGGCCATGTCTTCCCTAGCCATTTCCAATGGAGGCACACCTGTCAATGTTGAAGGGGGTGACAATCTCCGCAAAGGTCATGTTGGCGGCAATGGAGCGGGGCACGCCAACCTGGTCAATGGAGAGGTTGGGGTCGGGGGTGATGACAGTGCGGGCCGAGAAGTCCACTCGTTTGCCCATCAGGTTCCCCCGCACCCGGCCTTCCTTGCCCTTCAACCGCTGCTTCAGGGACTTGAGGGGACGCCCAGACTTCTGCATGGCCTGTGAGGAAAAATACAGGGTAGGGGTGGCCCAGAAAGTCAGCACTAGGCCCTCTTCCAAAGCTCTGAGGCCTCATGCTAACCCCGACCCTGGCTCCAATCCACAGAGGGGTGGGGAGCATGCTGACTCACACGGGGTAGACCAGGCAGCTCGTTGTCCACCATGGTGGCCACATGGAACTGGAGGAGCTTTACATCCTCTGCAATGACATGGGCCGCTGCGCCATTCTGCTCGTTGCGCCGCAGCTGATTGTTGATCTTCACAATGTCAGCCAGTTTGTGAGTCAGGTCATCCTGAGGCAGGAAGTCAGAATCATCATGGTCCAGCCACCACTGTCAGCGCTCGGCAGGCATGTGCCAGGCACACAGCACAGCTCTCATCCTCACTCCACCCCAGGAGGCAGGGCTGCCCACTATCACTGATAGATTCAGAAACACCTTTGTGGCCTTTAACCACATAAAGGGACTCATGAAAGGTCATATGACCAGTAAGTGGCAGAGGATTTTCAAACCCAGGTCCATCCATCCATCCCCCAGGCACACCCCAGCCCCACCTACAGGGCTTCCTCCCTTTAGACATCTCGCCCTCCAGCTAAGAGGCAGAGCCCTGGAGCCACTGACCTGGTTGCGGGCAGAGCCCTGCATCACAACAGCAGGCCGCACGGAGAGTGGGGGCACAGGCAACACCGTGACGATCATCCACTCTGGCCGCGCATAGCGGGGCTCCATGCCCAGCACAAAACACTCCTCATCTGATATGCGTTTGAAGATCTCATGCACTCTCTCTGGACTCAGCAGGATCTTCTTTTCCTGAGAGTCTTCATTAACGTGCTTCCATTCCGCATACAGCTCCAGGCCAGAACGCCGGATCCTGGGCTGGTACCGCCCACAGCCACCATGGCCCTTCCAAAGAGAGAGAGGAGCCATCAGAGCCCAGAGGTTGAGCCATGTCCCTCCACAGCAGGCCAGCTCCTTCTGCTCCTCCATGCCCTTCCCTTCCAATTTCCTCCCTCCAGGCCTCTATGGCCACCTTCTGACCCCTCCTTCCCAAGTCTCCATCAGCCCCAGCCACCTTCTCTTTGGTCAGATCCTCGTCACCCTCAGGCTGTTCCACGCCGAACTTGTTGTCCATCTCCTCCCCACCCTCGCAGATGTTTTTGCCCTTGCAAAGGTCGTAGACATGTGTGAGCCGCTTCTTGGGCTGTCCCTTGGACTTGGCCAGGATGTCCTTGATCTTTGGGTTATTCTGGGGACAGGGCAGAGCAGGGTCAGTGGAAGCCATCCCCCTCCCCACCACCAGCAGCCTCCCTCCCACACCAGAGCCCATTCCCCACTCACAGAGTCCACAAGCAGTTTGGAGCAGAAGAAGCAGACACAGCGCAAAACTTTCATTGTCTTCACCAGGAAGCCCACGTGAAACACAGGCTTGGCCAGTTCAATGTGGCCAAAGTGGCCAGGACACTCTGTCATGTTTCCTGTGGGACACACACCCAGTGCTTTGCTTCCAGCTCCACTCATCTCTGAGGCCTCCAGGTGTCTACCATCAGCCCTAGTTTTGAGGACCCAACCTATCTCCCCTTTGGGATCCCACCCAGCCCCCAGCACTTACCTGCACATGTTTGGCAGCGGCCAGTCCGCTCAATGACCCCCTGTCTTGGATCCATCAGCCCCCCAAGCTTGGGGCGGCCTCCCTCAGTCGTCTCTGGGTATTTGATACCACCCTCCGTCACAGACATTCGCTTCTGCAAAGAAAGAAAGGCCAAAAACTAAACAGCGTTCCCAGTTCCTAGACTTTGGGAAGCTCTGTACTAAGGTCTGGGAAAACCCTGAACTACTTATAGAAGAACTAAGTAAGTTTAGTCTAGAGTAAGGGGAACGGGTTGAATATCCCAAATCAGAGGCTTATTCCAGTCACTGAGGCAGGAAAAGCACTCACACTAAATAATGGTCAACGCTGAGTTCCATACAAATCACCTGCCACTAGGACACAAACCCCAGACTTCCAGCTGGGTTAAATTCTAGGTCTCTGACATCCACAGGATTAATCACAAAAAGAAATAAAAGTTGTTTCAGGAAAAACAAAAAACAAAACAATGCTTTATTTGTTCCTCCCAAGCAAAAATCAAGCTCGTGAATCTGAGACCCTGGCAGGAGCCTCTCTGCACTGGTACCCTTGACGTGACAGCCCAGGTGTTCTGCCCTAAGACATGCTCTGCCAACTCAAGCCCCTGATAATGAACGAGGCACTCAGAGATGCAGTCCTGTTTCTTTACCCTCATCTTTGTCATGCCCTCCTTCTCAAGGCCTGACCTTGCTTGAACCCTTTCCTGTCCAGAGGGAAATTTTATTAAAAGACTGGAGAAACAGGTGCTAGGAAGACAGGTTGGTGGAAGTGATTTCAAGCAAAAGTGAACAGTTGGAATCCCAAGAAAGGTAGCGCCAGGACTTGACAGGGACATTTCAGTGAAGGAAAGGAGGAAACAGAAGAACTCCGAAGTAGATGGGCCGGGCATGGTGGCTCACATCTGTAATCCCAGCACTTTGGGAGGCTGAGTTGGGTGGATCACCTGACTTCAGGAGTTCAAGACCAGCCTGGCCAGTATGGTGAAACACCATCTCTACTAAAAATTTAAAAAATTAGCCAGGCGTGGTGCTGGTTGCCTGTAATCCTAGCTACTCAGGAGGCTGAGGCAGGAGAATCGCTTGAACCCGGGAGGCGGAGGTTGCAGTGCACTAAGATAGTGCCACTGCACTCCAGCCTGGGTGACAGAGCGAGACTCTGTCTCAAAAAAAAAAAGAAAGAAAAAGAAAAAACAAAGATGTAATGTTACTGCACTTACACTCAATAGACTACAACATAGCATAAACATAACTTATATGCACAGGGCAACCAAAAAGCTTCATGTGACTTGCTTTATTGCAGTGGTCCAGAACCAAATTCACAGATCTCCAAGGCAAGCTTGCACACTCATTCTCAACTCTCTACCTCCAGGCCTCACTTTTCTTCTGGACTTAGGGTTCAAATATTTAACTACCTACTGAACTCCCTCCAAAGATCACACCAATAAAGCAAATTAAACAGGTTTAAAAGCAAACTCCCTTTTCCACAAAAGCCTTTTTCCTTTAGTCTCCATCCTAGATTCAGAAACATATGCTTACCTTTCCTTACCTTCAAGCATAAAACAGTCCAAAAAACATGGACTTGGCTATTAGGGACCCTTGCTTTGGAATTCTGCCTCTACTACTTATGAACTATGTAACCATTAAGGACTTAATTAGCCTGTTTAAATCCAGGATGTGATTGCTGCTTTATGAACGGCCACTATTATTATTAAATCATTCACCAAGTACTGGTCACTTTTACCTCCTATTTTTTTGGGAGGGGGAAGTCTCGCTCTGTCACCAAGGCTGGAATGCAGTAACAGGATCTCAGCTGGGATTACAGGCGTGAGCCACCACGCCTGGCCCCTTAAGTATTTCTTAAATCTTGCCTCTCTTCTCCATCCCCACAACCACTGCCCTAAGTTCAGGCCCTTCCTTTGTAGCCTACATCAGAACATTCCTATGGTCATCAACCTGTCTCTTCCAATCGTTCCACACCACAACCGGGGTGCTCATTCTAAAATGAAAATGTGTGCGAAAAATAAATAAAATAAAAATGTAATCATTCATATCCTCTTGTCCTCAAACTGACATCCAAACTCAGCAGGACAGCTTACCATAGGGATTTCATGATGTTCCCAACCTTCATTTCCCTGATGCTCCACACCTTCCTGTTTACTCCTCACTGACAATCCCCTGGAGTCCTCTTATCACCCAGCAAAACACGTGCTGCACTCATCTGGGGTTTTCGGTACGCTAGTGCCTCTCTCTGCTTGAAATGTTCTTTCCCACTACAAAGATCCTATTTGAAGACTCAGCTCAGGTACTGCTTCCTCCAGGAAGCCTTTCCACAGCCTCTCCAAAATACATAGGCACCCCTCCTCTGTGCATCCACAGCCCCTCGCTGCACATACAACAATGCAATAAAATGGCCTATGGGGGTGTGTCTTCCCCCTAACTATAAGCACCACTCAGGCAGGCAGAATCCCTCAACCATTCTGAATCACCTGAAACACGGCAGGCTCCTAACAAATGTCTGTTCAACTGACCTACTGCTTAGGACTCTGCACTGCAGGGAGGTATCCTCAAAAAACATGGAAAAAGAGAGATTACCCTCTGACAGTCAAACCAGTAATCCCCTCATAATAGATCTGGCTGGCCACTGCTGGGTAGAAACCAAAATGGTCTACAGATGCAAGGCTCAAGTTCTGAACACCCCTCAGCCTCAGACAGGTTCAAAATTCTCGTCAACATGACCTGATGAAATCTCAAGGAGACAGTCCCCATGTATGACTAAATTCGCAAAGCTGGAACCTCATCAGCTGCACTGTGTCTGGTGAGAAACAAAGGGGTTTGCTCACCTTGAATGAGAGACAAAAAAAGAGGAAGCAGTTACAAACCTAGCCTCCAGAACAGACACTGTAGAGGGGCCTAAGGGAAATCACACTCAAAATTTTTAACCTCTCTCTGTTCAAAGTTTATGCCGACCAAGCCAACCACCTTCCTAATGACTAATTCTGCTGTCAGGGTTTCTGAGACTGGGCCGGGGGTGTCCTAGACAGCAGACATGCATATTTTGGTTAATGAGAAGAGCTATCCCTGCACCACAATTTCACAAACGAGATCTCATTTTTCTTTTATTATTATTATTATTATTTTTAGACAGAGTCTTACTCTGTCACCCAGGCTGGAATGCAGTGGTGTGATCTCAGCTCACTGCAACCTCCACTTCCTGGGTTCAAGTGATTCTCCTGCCTCAGCCTCCCGAGTTGCTGGGACTATAGGCACACACTACCATGCCTGGCTAATTTTTGTATTTTTAGTAGAGATGAGGTTTCACCATGTTGGCCAGGATGGTCTAGATCTCCTGACCTCATGATCTACTTGTCTTGGCCTCCCAAAGTGCTGGAATTATAGGCGTGAGCCATCACACCCAGTCCATTTTTATTTTTTTTGAGAAAGGGTCTCGCTCTGTCACCCAGGCTGGAGTGCACTGATACAATCTCAGCTCACTGCAACCTCTGCCTCTCAGGTTCAAGTGATTCTTGTGCCTCAGCCTCCCAAGTAGCTGGGATTACAGGTGCCCACCACCATGCCTGGCTAATTTTTGTATTTTTAGTAGAGACGGGGTTTCACCATGTTGGCCAGGATGGTCTCAAACTCCTGGCCTCAAGTGATCCACCTGCCTTGACCTCCCAAAGTGCTGTGATTACAGGCATGAGCCACTGCGCCCAGCCTCAAACTGTCATTTTAAATTATATTTTAGCCCCCAACCCTTCAGCCAATACTGGTTCCACTGCCTACAGGATAAAGGTTAAACTCTTGAGGGGGTGGCCAGTCAGTCAGGCTGGGTTCTCTTTGGTTTTGTCCCTGAGGCCACAGAACAAAAGGACTGTCACAGAATCTCAATAAATACTCATTCTCTTTCCTCTGCCTTTAGCAAGGCTGACAAGGTCCTTATAACTTGGCTTCAAGTTGCTTTTACAGCTTTACTTGGTACCACATTCTCCTACCTCCCTCCCACACATTTATGTTCTGAACACAATAGCTTTCTCAAAACTCCTTTTGCCCCCTTTAGAGTAAACTTCTGTTTATTCTTTAAGATCCAGTTGAGAGGTCACCGCCTTGTGAAATCTTCTCTCTTCCTAGCCTTATGCACACCCCAGCAAGGTTCTCAGCCCCATTTTAATTACCTGGTTACACATCTGTCTCTCCCATCGGACTGTAATACTTGAGGGCAAGGATCATGTTTTATTTCTCTTTACATCCTCAGCACCTAGTCCAGTAATCCAACATATGGTGGGGCCTAAGTAAATATTTGCTGTATAGGAAACCCCTCACAAGATTATAAATAATCTGAAGACAAGGATAATCTTCTGACTCATTAATGTAGCCCACACTCTACATAAAAGAATACATTACTGGCCAGGCATGCTGGCTAATGCCTGTAATCCCAGCACTATGGGAGGCCAAGGCGGGCAGATCACCTGAAATCAGGAGTTCGAGACCAGCCTGGCCAACATGGTGAAATCCCATCTCTAATAAAAATACAAATATTAGCTGGGAGTGTTGGTGGGTGCCTGTAATCCCAGTTACTTGGGAGGCTGAGGCAGGAGAATCGCTTGAGCCTGGGAGGCAGAGGTTGCAGTGAGCAGAGACCATGTCACTGCACTCCAGCCTGGGCAACAGAGCTAGATTCTATATTAAAAAAAAAAAAAAAAAAAAAAAAAAAAAATTACTGCTTTAAATCTTTATTTGAGTAAGTTAGGATATAAATAAATTAAGTTATGCATTCCATGGTAGACAGTTGTTTTTAATGAATAGGGGTCAACAACTATGAATGAAATCCAGCTTCCTCTTTCCCCCAAATTTTGTGCACACTCTGTATAAAGCTCTAGTACCCACTCTCCTTGCTTCCTTCCCTCACCTAGCAACACCTAAATCTGTAACAGCAAGGACAACAGCTATCACAAAGCCAATTCAGAGAGCCCTCTGTCCCTCTACTGACCCCCCAAGACCTCTGGAAAACATTTTAGCCTAAAATACCATCTGTTCCACAACAAGAGGCCCCTTACTCACCCATCCTTCGACTCAAAACTGAACCATCTGTTTAGCCCCTCAAAATACAGACATTGTATAAAATGCAAGACATGGAGAGCACTATGAGAGCCCCTCAACAATCATACACCACTGAGATGACTCCAGTAGAGTTCTGGCAACAGTGTCCCATACTTTTGTTTATTTGTTGTTGTTATTCAACCTCGGATCACTACAACCTCCACCTCCCAGGTTCAACTGGTTCTTGTGGCTCAGGCTCCCAAGTAGCTGGGATTACAGGCGCTCGCCACCACACCCAACTAATTTTTGCATTTTTAGTAGAGACAGGGTTTCACCATGTTAGCCAGGCTGGTGTTGAACTCCTGACCTCAGGTGATCTGCCCGCCTCGGCCTCCCAAAGTGCTGGGATTACAGGTGTGAGCCACCGTACCTGGCCCACTTATTGTTTTTTAATTGAGACAGGATCTTGCTGTTGCCCAGGCTGGTCTCGAACTCCAGGCCTCAAGTGATCCTCCCACCTCAGTCTCCCAACGTGCTGGGATTACAGGCATGAGCCATGGCACCCAGACTTTTTTTTTCATGCTTTAAAAAAAATGTAAATATGTCCCCATTTTAACATAACATCATTATTCTGCATATACTTGAGTAACTTTTTCATTTATCCATAGATTCCCTAACATCAGCCCACAGTGCCCTTATCATTTCCGTAACTTTCACAGCACTCACTACATCAAAAGAGAGCCACGGTCAAGCATGGTGGCTCACACCTGTAATCCCAGCACTTTGGGAGGCCAGGGTGGGCAGATCACTTGAGGTCAGAAGTTTGAGATCCATCTGGCCAATGTGGCAAAATCCTGTCTCTACCAAAAATATAAAGATTAGCTAGGCATGGTGGCAGGCACCTGTGATCCCAGCTACTTGCGAGGTTGAGGCAGGAGAATCACTTGAACCCAAGAGGTGGAGGTTATAGTGAGCTGAGATCTCACCGCTGCACTCTGGCTTAGGCAACAGAGCAAGACTATGTCTCAAAAAAAAGAGACAGTAACTTATTAAGCATCTAGACCCAAACAACTTAAGCATTTATGTCCTAGGAACTTACTAGCCATTTAAGAAAATACACATAATGTGAAAATACTATTTTAGTATTTTAAAACAAGGTATTTTTATTCTTTCTCAAATAGCCACATCATTCATTTATGACCCGTTAGGCACTGCACAACCTCTCAAACCTTGGATTCAAACTGAACAGCACCACCTTTATTTCTTCTATGAAATGATTTTTGCCTGTACTTAGCAACTGCTAAAAACCCAGCTTCACAAAGATATGACATCATGGAAAGAGATTTGGCACCATCTACTGTTGAAACTAATGTTGAACTACCAGGAATTAGGAGTTCCCAGCGTATCTGACCTGTGCGTCCCTTGGAAATTTAAAATACCTCACTGCAGCTGCTGTGAGTATGCTGCAGTGCCTCAGAGCATCAGCACAGTGTGAGACCCTATTGTGAAGGTCTTCTATTTTTTTTTTTTTTTTGAGCTGGAGTTTCACTCTGTCACCCAGGCTGGGAGTGCAGTGCCGCGATCTTGGTTCACTGCAACCTCTGCCTCCCAGGTTCAAGTGATTTTCCTGCCTCAGCCTACCGAGCAGTTGTGAATATAGGTGTCTGACACCATGCCCGGTAGTATTAGTAGAGATGGGGTTTCACCATGTTGGCCAGGTTGGTCTTGAACTCCTGACTCACTATCCACCCACCTCGGCCTCCCAAAGTGCTGGGATGACAGGTGTGGAGGTCTTCCATTATACTGTAAGAATACACCCTAAGTTATTCAACAGGATTCCTACTAGTAAATATGAAGTGATTTATAATTGTCACTTTCAAACAATGTTACAATAAAACTCCTTCTACATGTATCTATGAATAAATATTTGTCCAGTTGTTTCATTCACTTGTTTATTTAACTAATTTTATTAATTTTTTTTTTGAGACAGAGTTTCGCTCTTGTTGCCCAGGCTAGAGGGCACTAGCGCAATCTTGGCTCACCGCAACCTCCACCTCCTGGGTTCAAGTGATTCTCTTACCTCAGCCTCCGAGTAGCTGGGATTACAGGCATGCACCACCACGACCGGTTAATTTCTTGTATATAATTTTTTTAGTAGAGATGGGGTTTCTCCATGTTGGTCAGGCTGGTCTTAAACTTTCAACCTCAGATGATCCGCCCACCTCGGCCTCCCAAAGTGCTGGGATTACAGGTGTGAGCTAACCAAGCCCGGCCTATTTAACCAATTTTAATTATATGTCTATTATGTGCCAGGCACTGCCTGAGACACTGAATAAACGTGAGTAACACAGACAAGGTCCCACACGAACTCCACTGTCTAGCAAGGAAGCAAGAAACAGAGAAACTAATCCTTTCAGGAGTGACAGGCTGTAAAGGAAAATATAGTAGAGAATGGTCAGAGTAAGCAGGGGCATGGTGGGGGGGGATGCTATTTCAACAGAGTGGTCAGGGAAGTGCTCCTAAAGATATGACATGGCCCAGCGCGGCAGTTCATGCCTTGAATCCCAGCACTTTGGGAGGTCGAGGCAGGGGATGGCTTGAGCCTAGTTCACCAGCCTGAGTAACATAGTGAGAATCCATCTCTACAACAAATATAAAAATTAGGCATGGTGATATGAGCCCATAGTCCCAGCTACTGAGGTGGGGCTTGGGGGTCTGAGGTGGGAGCATCTCCTTTTTTTTGAGTCAGAGTCTTTCTCTGTCACCCAGGCTAGTACAATGGCACAGTCTCAGCTCACTGCAACTTCCGCCTCCTGGGTTCAAGCGATTCTCCTGCCTCAGCCTCCTGAATAGCTGAACTACAGGCGCATGTCACCACACCCAGCCAATTTTTGTATTTTTAGTAGAGACGGGGTTTCACTAATTTTCCAGACGGGTCTCGAACTCCTGTCCCTGTGATTTGCCCCTCTGGGCCTCCCAAAGTGTTGAGATTACAGGCGTGAGCCAGTGTGCCCAGCCTGGGAGCATCTTTTGAGCC
>PVKP010040007.1:0-19717 GCA_004027715.1 Plecturocebus donacophilus
ATCAATATTAAGCCTAAACTTAAAGGGATTAAATGCCCCAATCAAAACGTACACTTAGACAAACTGAATAAAAAGTTAAAACCCATTGGTACGCTGTATTCAGACCTTTCTTATAGGCAAGGACACACAAAGACTTAACATAAAGGGATGGAGGTAGATCTACCAAACTAATGGAAAGGAAAGAAAAAAAAAATCAGATCAAGCAAATTTAATAAATATTTACAGAACCTATCACCCCATATCCACAAACATATATTTTTTTCAATATTACATCATACCTATTCTAAAAGTGATCACATAATAGGAAATAAATCACTTTTTAGTAATTGCATAAGCATTTCACAGATTTAAATGAAATCCTGAGCAATAGAGAAAGATTCTTGTTCTCTCTTCCTCTTTCTCTTTATCCCTTTTTTTTCTTTTATTCTACTTCTTTGGAAAAAAAAAAAAAAAGATACAGCAGCAAAAAATGCAAGTTAAAAAGCAAGTTGCCTGAAAGTACGTATAAAACGAAACGTTTGTCGGTGTGGGCGCGGCGGTGAGACTGCCCTCTAGTGGGCAGAGGCAGGGCTGCTGCTAATCATCCTACAATCCGCAGAGCAGCTTTCCGAAGAATTTGCTGGCCCCGAGTATCAACAGGTCTGAGATGAAGAAACCTTGTTCTAAATATACACCAAATCTTAACAGCGGTTATCTCCAAGAATTGAATGATAGAAGAATTATACTTTGTCTAAATTTTTAATCCATTTGCATTTCTCGTAATGAGCTTATTATAATCAGAAAAAAATGTGAAAAGCTACAAACAGTTGGAAGAGCTTGCACATAAAAAAATAAATATTTCTAATCAAATTACACAGAAGATGGGCAGAGAGGGAGAGAGCAGTGCCACAGAGTCTAGAAGAAAGACGTCCCTTCCCAGGGACAGCCAGTTGGGAGGGAACTCAGTAAGAATCAGCCCTTCATTCAAACGGAGGGATTTCCGCCCCCGCCCTCACCATCTCACCAATAGCCAGTTCATTCCCAGTCTCACCCTGCAGTGCTGTGTCTTCAGGAGATTAGGGATGGTTGCAGGGGAGGGAGACGGGGCGTGGAAGATCGTGTCCCTCCTCGTCTGAACATCACGCCCAGAGTCCAGTGGTTTGGGGAACGTGACTGTCAGGTGCTTGATAGAACATGAAAGTACAAGTGAAACAGAAGTCAGAGTGCTATTTATTCTTCCACGGGGCAAATTTCCCTTTTTAATTTCTCTACAGGCGTTTTATTACACTGGAATTTCTTGAGTGCCATCTGGTGGACAGATTTTCGTCACCCAATCAGATGGGCTGCCTTCCCCACACACATTTCAGCCACACTGTGCCCCTGTCTGGAAGGATCGTGTCTTGTCTTCAATTCCCCAGCACTTTGTGCGGTTGACATGTCGTAGGTAACCAGAGTCTGTTTGCTGAAAGAGAAAACATCGGTCCATTAGAAGCTTGCAGTGAAGATGGAAGTGAAGTATGAATTGGCATTGGGAAGAAGGAGCTGGAAACTGGAAACCAGCTGTCCTGACTGTGAAGGGTAAGTGCGATGCCGGACTGGCGAATAGAACCAACTCCAGGCCAAAGAGCGCTGGAGATTCCGAACAGGGTCCCCAAGGACACATGGAAAGCCCAGTGGGATTTTCCTGGAGCCTACTGAGCTCTGCCCAGGTGAGGTGCCGTGAGGTAGACAAAGGCTCTAACATGTAATCTCACACTTCCCTGGGTGAAACAGACCCAAAGTCAACATGGGTACTTCCTCTTTACCCCCTTTTTTCTGCTTAAAAAAATCTCAGCAATGCTTTCCTTTCAGCTGTCCACCTCTCAGTTCCCCAATAACAGAATCCCTGTTCTCCAAAGAGTGGGCCCCAGGATAGCCTGCAAACTCATCACCTTCTAAAGGGGACGCTTGAGGCCAGTGTTGCTGCGTTTTCAGACTTTTCAAAATAAATAGAAATCTTTCTTATCTTGTGAAATCCCTTAATTTGGAGCCAATGTTGGCTCCAATAACTTTTGAAACACTCCATGGGCCAAAAAGCACTTGTGTTTATGGCCAACAATTAGTGACCCATCAAAGAGGCTCTCTGGGCCGAGTGTGGTGTCTGACGCCTGCAATCCCAGCACCTCGGGAGGCCAAAGAAGGAGGATCACTTGAGCCCGGGACTTTGAGACCAGCCGGGGCAACATGGCAAGACCCTGGCTCTACAAAATTTAAAAAAAAATCAGCTGGGTGCAGTGTGTGGGCCTGTGGTCCCATCTACTCGGGAGGCTGAGGTGAGAGGACTGCTCAAGCCCAGAAGGTGCAGGCGGCCGTGAGCTATATTCTGGGCACTGCACTCCAGTGTGGGTGACAGAATGAGACTGTCTCCAGAACTTTAAATAAAAAAGATTTCTAGCTTCGTCCAGCGTTTCTAACACACTGTGACTGACCCTGGTCCACATTTCTACGTGGCTGATTTTCAAATAAGGTCAGTTGCTGATCCTAGGTCAGCAAGAACCGCAAGGTCAGGAGTGTTCTTTCTTTGAAGTTTCAGGTTAATCAGTTTCTCTTTAGGAAAAGACCAAGACTTCTCTTTAGGTGAGGGACCTACCCGAGCAGCCCCTATGCCCACCCGAAACTCACCTGAAAACAGCTATCTCCTGTGCCGCTTTCTGCTGCAAATCTCTGCAGCACGTTTTGTTTTATGCATCGAAACTACATCGACCTCCTCTGCATTCTGATCATTTCCCCTTGGTGTGCTCTTTTTCCAAACTTTCTGTTTTCATTAACTTTAAAGTCTATGATGCTTTCAAACTGATTAAACTCATTCCAATCAAGCGTCGCATGCTGAAGCTAGTGAATCACACTGCCAGTTGCGCTTTAGAAAGAACAGGGTTGAATGTAGATCCTAATGTATTATATAATATATTGTGAATAAGGATCGTGTTGAATCTATAAATACGAGGATTTAACACATTGCGGTCTGCGTTCAACCCTGATATACACATATTTATATATATGTAAAATGTTTGGCTGCTTAACTTAGCCTTGCTGACAGTTGTGGGATAGTTTCTACAGTTGTCAGTCCCAAGTTTCTGTGAGAATCTGATCTAAGCAACTCAGCCTTGCCTCAAGAACAAAAAAACACTCATAAGCAAACAATTCCCCAAAGCCTGTACATAGACCCTTCGGCATACCTGGACCCCAGGTTAAGAGCTCCTGCAGCATCAGTGAGGGGCAGAGCAACTGCTCAGAGCCTGTGGGTCTCATCTGATTTGAAGGTGGCTTGTTAACCATAAACGCGTCCTACATCGCACCTTCCAGTAGAACTGAACCAAAACTCTAAAATACTGTTTTTATGCTCCCTTGGGAATTTAGGGCCCTTACCTTGTACAGCTTCTCTGCGATGGTTTCTGATGCCAGTCAATCCTCTGACACCAACTGGGTATGTTACCAGTGGATG
The DNA here is from genome assembly GCA_004027715.1 of Plecturocebus donacophilus. NCBI lineage: Eukaryota > Metazoa > Chordata > Mammalia > Primates > Pitheciidae > Plecturocebus > Plecturocebus donacophilus. The sequence goes on from PVKP010040007.1 coordinate 3,461, forward strand.
ATATCCTGGTTATCAGTGGCAAATTCGTACGTGTCTGCAGCAACCTCAAGTCTTGCTTCCTCAGAAGAAAGAATTCAAAGGAGGTGCATAAGGCAGAAAAAAAAAAAGACTGAGGCAAGTTTCAGTGTAGGAGTGGAAGTTTATTAAAAAGCTTTAGAGCAGGAAAAGAAAGGAAGTGCTTTCGGAAGAGACACGAGTGGGCACTGAGAAGGTCAAGTGCCCCATTTAACTGTGATCCTAGAACTTTAAAAGCTGGCAGACTCTGGCATCTCGCGCCCCCTTTCCAAGATTCTTCCCTTAGGGTGGGTTGCCTGCATGCACAGTGCTCTCCTTACCCCTGGGAAGTGAGCATGCACAGTATGTTTAGGAAGCTGTATGCATGCCCATCTGAGGCTTTCTTCCCTTTTCCAGTGGAGTGCCTCCAGAAGGTCATACTCCACCATTTTGTCTCTTAATGCACATGCCCAGGAAGTTGCCTCTCTGGTATCCAGTCCATCAACACTTTAGTGCAACAGGTGTGGACCATCAAGAAATGGCCTCTCTCTGGAGGCTGGGTGCCAGGTTATTACTTTTAGAGAGGCAGTGTGATAATCATTGAACCGTCACCTGACATTCCTGATGGGTGGGGAAGAGCCCTCTCCTGCCCAACTCAGGCCTGTCTAACTACCTGTAATAGGTATCCAAAAATTCAATTATGACACTATCTGGAGTTAGTGCAGATGACACAGATTAAGGTCTCAGTCCTATAAGACTGCACCCACTTCAAATGCCAGTCTCATCTAGGCCAGGCCACCCATACTTCTGACCAACCAGCTGTAAATCAAGCACTCCCAAGATCCCCTCCTCAAGTTTAGCAATTTGCTAGAAGAGCTCACAGAACTCAGCACAACAGTTTACTTACATTTACTGACTTATTATAAAGGATAGAACTCAGAAACAGCCGAATGGAAGACATGCAGAGGGCAAGGTATGGAGGGTGGGGTGAGGGTGGCTCAGAGCTTCAGTGCCCTCTCTGGGTGGGTCACCTCCCAGCACCTAGTAGCTCTCTGAATCTGTTGTTCAAGAGTTTATAGAGCTCAGTCTCTATAATCCCACTTCCTAGAGGTCTGAGGGTGGGGCTGAAAGTTCCAGCCCTCCAATCACTTGGTCTTTTTAGTGACCATCCTGTTCCGGAGCTATCTAGGGACCCCACCTTAAGTTACCTTGTTGACATAAGCGTCAGTGTGATCTAACAGGGCTCATAAATAACAGAGATAATCCCATCACTCAGGAGATTCAAAGGGTTTTAGGAGCTCTGTGGCAGGAACTCAGGACAAAGATCAAATACATTTTTAAAATACTATTACAGCTTCTCTGTGCCATCCAGGCTTACTAAGATCATAGCTGATCATTCAGTGTTCCCACCTCTAGCTTTCTGCTTGATTGTCATCTCCTCTGTTCATGTGCATCTCCCTGTCTTCAACTGGATTAGGATTGGGTTTAGGGTCAGAACCAGGGTTCTTTCGGCACTGGCGATGGATCAACCAAGAGCAGGCTAAAACCTCCAAACCTGATCACTCTACCAGGTTGCAACTGGCTGCAGTTGTAGGTAACACAAGGATGTCCAGGGAGATGCAGCAGGTAAATAACCAGGCATGTGGGCAGTGCAGAGCCTCAGAAAAGCCTAGCAGGAGAGCAGGTGGCATTAGAGATGGCTGGAAGCAGGAACCTAGCCAGAGGACTGCAGTTCAGGGCCAGGACTTTAATCTCTGGAATTGGGAAGAGCAAGACAGAAAGCAGAGTTTGAAGCCAGGAGTCAAGGTAGGAAATTGACACAAGGGGACAAAGCAGGCACCCAGTTACCAATGCTGTGGCAGAGGCGTTGTATTTGAAACAAGGAAGATGGGCACGGTGGAGAATGCTTGTAACCCCAGCTACATGGGGGGCTGAGGTGGGAAGATTGCTTGACTCTAGTAGTTCAAAGCCAGCCTGTGCAACACCATGCAACTCCATCTCAATAAATGAATAAATGCGTAACTAAAATGTAAAATAACCTAAGGAAATACTCCATAAACAAAGTACATCTAAGCAGAGCTAGCAGTGAGTTGGCTTGATTCCAGGTCAATGAGCTTTAACCCTATAGTTCCTAACACTCTTCTTGGGGATCAAGCCATCTCTGAACCAAGATGAACTAAACCTCCAGGTGGGGACCAGTTGGGTCTAGTAGGGGGCTTAGAGGTCTTCGCGGGGTAGGGAGCCAGGTGGGAACCGAGAAGGATGCCACCACCAGCATTCTCATCTTTGGTGATATTTTAAATAACAATTAATGTGAGAAGTCAGCGCTGAACACTTCCTGGCCCAGAGGCAGATAGTCCAGGGGTATTTTCTTGTTTTCCTTAAAGCAAGTAGAAGGATATCAGAGTATTGTGGTTATAACTGAATTTGGAGCCAGACTGCCTGGATTCAAACCTCAGTGCTGCTATGAGGTCAGCTGCCTAAAACTGGCTTTTAAATCTCTTTAAATTGTCTTTAAATCTCTATATTACTCATTTAGAAATTAAATAAAATTTCTATTATGTTATGGATGCTAATAATAGAACACAGCTCATAGGGTTCTTATGAGTAATGAATGAATTCTATAAAAGTGCTTTATGGCAATGCCTGGCATATAATAATCACTGTATGTGTTGAAATATAAATAGTGATTGAAAACATTTTATGACTCAGGCCACCTCAAAATGAGTCCTGAGTCTCAAGTGAAATCTCTGTGGATAAGGAGATGGTGAGGAAATTATCCAGAATGGAATAGTGCTAGGGTGGCAAGAGATGATAATCACAAGACTCAGGCTCCTGTTGAGACTTGACCTTAATATATTTGGGTCTTGCTTTTCTAGAATTCAAAATGTGTGCCCAGGCTGGGTGCGGTGGCTCACACCTGTAATCCCAGCACTTTGGGAGGCCGAGGCAGGCGGATCACCTGAGGTCAGGAGTTCGAGACCAGCCTGGCCAACATGGTGAAACCCCGTCTCTAAATAAAAAATATATATATATGTGCCCAAGAGCAAAGAATTACAGTCAATACATCGATGGGTAGAATCAACTATCTAGGAAAAGTTATAAGATGATGGAATTAACACTATTTGTCTCACACAATACAATCCCCTTGGACCTGCCAAATTTTAAGCAGGTGAAAAAGAAACACTGGATTTATCCAAATACCATTTAATCCCAGTTGATCTCAGTTTCTCCAGGTCTAGAACAATGTTCAATTTATGTTTGTATTCCTTACCAATAAGAAAAGGATTTTGATCCAATGATTCTGTGTTAAATAGCATGTTATTAAACAGAGTCGCATTGGGTTTGGTATTAGCGTTCTCCAGAGAAGCAGAACCAATAAGATGTGAATATATACATATAGACAGGGATTATTATAAGGAATTGCTCATGTGATTATAGACTGGCAAGTCTAAAATCTGCAGAGGGGCTGACAAGGTAGACATCCAGGAGAGCCGGCGGTGCAGACGAAGCTGGAAGCCGTACGCTGGAGAATTCTTGCTTGCTCAGGGAGGCCAGCCTTTGTGTTCTATTGGGCTTCAACTGATTGGATGAGGCTCATCCATGTTATGGTGGGCAACATGCTTACTCAAAAGTTCACGGATTTAAACGTTAATGTCATCCGTAAACAACCTCCAAGTTTTAAATGCTAATCTCATCCAATAACATCCTCCAAGTTGACACAAAAAATGAACCATCACAGACTCTAAGCCACCTTTAAGACCAAAAATAATCTATTGTTCTTACATCCTTATTTTGAAGGAAAACAAACAAATTTAAAATCTTTCTGCTGTTCTTTTCTATTTTTTTAAGAGATAGGGATCTCACTCTGTTGTCCAGGCTAGAGTACCATGGCACAATCATAGCTCACTGCAGCCTTGAACTCCTGGGCCCAAGTGATCCTCCTGCCTTAGCCTCTCAAGTAGCTGGGGTTACAAGTGCAGGCCACTATGCCTGCCTCCACTGTTCTTTTTTAATACCTACTTTTAGTGTACTTGTATTGGAAAAAGTGGACATTGTTTGGGAAAGAACAACAAATTCTTATAACAAAAGCAATTTTAATTGTAAAAAAAATTTTTTGCAAGCTACCCATCAGACAAAGGGCTAATATCCAGAATCTATAAAGAACTAAAACAGATTTACAAGAAAAAAACAAACAAGCCCATTCAAAAGTGGGCAAAGGATATGCACAGATACTTTTCAAAAGAAGACATACATGAGGCCAACAAACATATGAAAAAGTGCTCATCATCACTGGTCATTAGAGAAATACAAATCAAAACCACATTGAGATACCATCTCACGCCAGTTAGAATGGCGATCATTAAAAAATCTGGAGACAACAGATGCTGGAGAGGATGTGGAGAAATAGGGACACTTTTACTCTGTTGGTGGGAGTGTAAATTAGTTCAACCATTGTGGAACACAGTGTGGCAATTCCTCAAGGACCTAGAAATAGAAATTCCATTTGACCCAGCAATCCCATTACTGCGTATATATATCCAAAGGATTATAAATCGTTCTACTATAAGGACACATGCACACGAATGTTCATTGCAGCAGAGTTTACAACAGCAAAGACCTGGAACCAACCCAAATACCCATCAATGATAGACTGGACAGGGAAAATGTGGCACATATACACCATGGAATACTATGCAGCCATCAAAAACGATGAGTTCGTGTCCTTTGTAGGGACATGGATGAACCTGGAAACCATCATTCTCAGCAAACTGACACGAGAACACAAAATCAAACACCGCATGTTCTCACTCATAGGCGGGTGTTGAACAATGAGAACACACGGACACAGGGAGGGGAGCACCACACATTGGGGTCTGTTGGGGGAAATAGGGGAGGGACAGCAGGGGGGTGGGGAGTTGGGGAGAGATAACATGGGGAGAAATGCCAGATATAGATGATGGCGATGAAGGCAGCAAACCACATTGCCATGTATGTACTTATGCAGCAATCCTGCATGTTCTTCACATGTACCCCCAAACCTAAAACACAATAAAATACAAAAAATAAAAATCAAAATAAAAAACCAAGGGTGGTACTAAAGGAATGGTGCAACAGTCAGGTGCAAAGACATGAGTCCTGTGTGACCTCATGGAGTAGGGCTGCCTACCAACTTCCCTGCTCATGGCGAGACCATTATGTGTGGAAGAAAAACGTTTCAATTTTTTTAAGTACTATATTTGGGAGACTTTGTGAGTAAATAATATAAACCACTGATACCTGGGAATAGATGCTGCCATAAAATGACCTTAAATACATAGCATCATCCAAGCAGTCAGGGATGGGCAATAAGAATAGATACTGTGGCCTAGAAAACTGGTGAGCCTTGTGGAAGGAAGACCACTGTCCCTTCTTTTCCCCTAGAGAAAGTTCATGTCTCTCTCTCAACTATGTTCCACAACACACATGAATTACTCTGGATGCCTAATTATTTCCGTATGTTTCCTCAGAACATCTACTTTATGGAGCCGTTTATCCCCCGCATCTAACAGGATGTCGGGCCCAGAAATATGGGTTGGATGAATAAGTGAATACATGCCCAATGAATGAATGAATGGTCAGGGAATTATTTTCTGAGACTTCATGAAATAGGATTAGCTATAAACACATGGCATCTCTAGAGACTGTGAGAACTTTTCCTTCCCTCTAAGTGAAGAGATTCATATTAGTTGTTCATCCAGGTAAATCACTGGTGAGCGAGAGCTTTCAGACACGCTGAAAATGACGCGTAATAAATTCTAACCTTTGCTTATTCACACTGTCCCGCTGGCCAAGGGAAAGTTTCCTTTATTTGCTGCCTCAGATTTATTTCTATGAAAAGGGTCATAATCAACCTCCAGGAGAATGGTAAATTGCTACTGAGATGATATACAGGGTATAAAAACATAAAAATAAACTTTTGTTGAACCCCAAACTATTTTTTGTAATAGATCTATGTTTATTGTGGAATATAAGAGATCCCAATGTCTTATTCTTCCTGTTCTTGTAATGCCTATGCTATGAGAACAGAAGGAATGCATTATTCAGTAATGATAGAACAAATAACTGGAAGATTGAATTCTGTATCACATTCAGTTTTTTTTTTTTAAGGGAAGAGTGACATTTTTAACTATGTAAAATTAAAAAATTTTTTGCAAAGCCTAGAGATTGTATTACACAAAGTACAAAAAATGGGGTGGAAATAGTTACGGCATGTATGACAAAAAATTAGTGTTCTCAATGTATAATTCTTATAAATCAAAAGACCACAACCCCATAGAAAAATAGACGCAGAAATGAACATAGAGTTTCCCTACTATTCTTTCCTTCCCTTTCCCTCGTCCTTTAATTTTTTAATTAAAAACTTAAAAAAGTAATTATCTGTTGCCCAGGCTGGAGCAGTGATGTAATCACAGCTCACTGCAGCCTCAACTTCCTGGGATCAAAGGATCCTCCTGCCTAAGCCTCCCAAAGTGCTGAATTATGGTATAGGCCTCCACACTTGGCTCCCCCACTACTAAAGTGACAAAGAGACAAGCGCTTCCGACTGTTCCTATTTGTCAGCATACTTCCTCTGGTGCTGTAGGTGCTCTAGAATTTCGGAGCAATGAACACTATAGAATAGAGGCTAACAGTTCTCACCTGTAAGCTTGTTTCTTCAAAGAAATGTTGCCTTGGAATCCAGAACCTCAGTAAACCCGAGAGTCTTAAAAACTTTTGACTTCACAGTCCTTCCAAATGACTCAAGGAAAAGTAAGTCCACCTCACATGGTGACCAGAAGGTCCATGGGGACCAAATACCCAGTTTTCAGTCCTCTCAGCCCCACCAGCACGCTGCCTCTGGTTCCCTTCTTCTGCACCTTCCAGCTATTCACCAGGCCTGTTACCTGATGATGCCATGCAACCCCAGAGACTTCCAATCGCTGAGTCTTTTCTGTAAATCCATCTCAGGGCGTATCGTGACACCTTTTATGGAGCAAGCTCCACGGTCCAGGGGCCTCACGGCCTAAACACGGCCGCCCTGTTCTCAGCAGTTTTACTGACAATGGAGCTTCAGCTGAAGAATGGATTCCTGTTCAGCAGGACACTGGGCGGCCATGCTTCACTGAGGCCTCTTAAAGTTCCTAGCAGATTTTGCTGAGATGGAGGATGTTCTAGAGAGGACCGCGAAGTGCATGACCTGGTCCTCTCATTGCCACCTTTCCTTGGGTCCCGACCCTCTTCAGGCACTGCAGACACCTGCACACAGCCTCCGGTGCCCTGGCCCGCGGCTGGCGCAAAGCTTGCCAACGACCTCAAGAACGGACGCAGACTGGAAATCTGACTCATAAAGAGAAAAACGAACACATCATTTTTTCTGAGACGGAGTCTAGCGCTGGCGCCCAGGCTGGAGTGCAGTGGCACAACCTCGGCTCGCCACCACCGCCGCCGCCCGGGTTCGAGCGACTCTCCTGCCCCAGCTTCGGGGTAGGCGGGATGCCAGGCGCCCGCCTCCAAGCCCAGCGAATGTTCTGTGATTTTGGTGGAGCCACGGTTACACTGTGATGGCCAGGCTGGTCTATGACCCTGAACCTCGCGGTCCGCCCTCCTCGGCCTCCCAAAGTGCTGGGATGACAGGCTAAGACCGTTTTAAAATCCCTCTTCTATCCTGCTGACTGCTGCCTGATACCCCAGATCACCGCAAATAACCACGCTCTTCCAACTAGGGGTAGTTAGGGTCCAGTTAGTAAAGTCCACTAGCCCAAACTATTTCCATACAAAAATCCACCAACTACAAATTAATTTAATTTTGCAAACTCAGCTTTTACAATACGAATCTCTGCTAGAGCACCGTGGTCTGCGTATTCAGGGAAGTCCGGCTTCTCCTGCGAATTGTAGGAAAACAAAGCATCTGGGGAAAATCAGGGCAAACGGCAGGTGCTCGTCCTCTGAGGATTCAATAAATTGAATGAGGCCAGGGAAAAGCCTTCATTTACAGGTAAACGTACCTACAGACACGTTCGTGTGTGCAAGACCTACACTTTATAAAGGTCGCTTTTAGTTTTTAATTAATAATTTCTCGTGGGACATTTAGCAAAACGAATAACCTGCTTTTACAAAAGGCCACAGGCCAGGCGCGGTGGCTCACACCTGTAATCCCAGAACTTCGGGAGGCCGAGGCGGGCAGATCACGAGGTCAGGAGTTTGAGACCATCCTGGCCAACAGGCGAACCCACCCATCTGTACTAAAAATGCAAAAGTATTGGCCGGGCATGCTGGCGCACACCTGCAATCCGCGTTACTGGGGCGGCTGGGGCAGAAGAATGGCTTGAACCTGGGAGGCTGCAGTCGGCCGAAATCAAGCCACCGCAGCTCCAGCCTGGGAGTCAGTGAGGCTCCGCCTTAGGAAAGAAAAAAGCCACAAATCCAGTGCGTTTTCTTATCACGTCAATGTCCATCAACGAAGCGTGGTGTGAAGAAGCTGTGTCCAAAACACACCTGGGTCGCTTCTGAGCCGGCGCCGGTGTCCTTGGCCCACGAACGGATCACCACAGTTCATCATCACGGCAGTTTCTCCAAAACCGGGACCCCGCATTGGGTTCTGTTAAAACAAAGGCTGGGCATGCTGGCTCACACCTGGAAGGATCCCTGGAGTACAGAAGTTCGAAACCAGTCTGGGCGACATGGTGACACACTGTCTCTATTTAAAAAACTTTAAAAATTAGCTCGGTGTGGTGGTCACCTCTGTGGTCCCAGCTACTTGGGAGGATTGCTTGAGCCCTGGAGGTCGAGGCTGCGGTGAGATGCAAAAAACAATGATGCCATGTACAGAAATCAAAACAAAAGAAAAATCCGTCTAGAATTCTACCATCTTACATCTACATCTTACAGCGTTTCGCTCTATCACCCAAGGTGGAGTGCAGAGGTGCAATCACAGCTCACTGCAGCCTCAACCTCCCGGGCCCAAATGATCCTCCTGCCTCGGTTTCCCCAGTATCTGGGGCCACAGGCTCGTACCCCGACCCCAGCTAACTTTTGGATTTTTTGCAGAGTTGAGGTCTCACTATGTTGTGCAAGCTGGTCTTGAGCTCCTGGCTTCAAGCAGCCTCGCAAAGTGCTGGGATTACAGGCATGAGCTGCTGCTCCTGGCCTGTTTTAATTTTTATATGTTCTGTTTTACGCTTTATATGTTTGTCCGTATTTTTCAAACACATAATGAAAAGAACGCATGCACACAAAACACGCACAGACAGGTTTCATGTGTATGCAGGCTAGGCCCGCCTGGGGTCGATCCAGGTCACACTGGCAGGAATCAGACGCTATTTCTCAGATTCCAGCCCTACTCATTCTGCAGAAATTCCAGGCCTCCTCACATGCTTGCTAACTAGTTCTTGAATTCTCGGGAACTAATCTCCCAGCTATGGTGTGTCATCTCCAATTCTCCCCTCCTTCTCAGCCTCTCCCTTTCGGAATGTCTCCAGTGGCCGGTGCCGCCGCAGAAACCTCAGAAGCTGCGGGGTTCCTCTTCCAGGATTGCTTTCCGCAGCCCGCGAAGACGGGTTCGGCTCCCCGGTCAGCCTGCTTGTACTCCAGCAGCAAGTCCGCTGTTAGAGTCAGGGACGTGGGCTATCAAGCAGTGCAAACGTGGAGGTTTTGATGGAGCCGTGCTTGTGGTTTTTACAGGCTTTTTATTGCATCTGTGAGTCCACGGTTTGAGGGACAGCAAACTGAATGGCTGGCAATCTTTTTTTTTTTTTTTTTTTTTTTTTTTTTTTTTTTTTTGACAGGCTTGCTCTGTCGCCAGGCGCCAGGCTGGAGTGCATGATCTCGGCTCACGGCAACCTCCACCTCCTGGGTTCAAGCAATTCTCCTGCCTCAGCCTCCCGGGTACCTGGGACTACAGGCGCATGCCACCACGCCCAGCTTATTTTTTTTTTCTTTTTGCATTTTTAGTAGAGACGGGGTTTCACCATGTTGGCCAGGATGGTCTCGATCTCTTGACCTCGTGATCTTCCCGCCTTGGCCTCCCAAACTGCTGGGATTACAGACTTGAGCCGCCGCGCCCGGCCGGCTGACAATCTTTTTAGGATCATCTGTTTCTTTTTTTGCTGACTGTGTTCCTAAGTTGAGCTTATGATACTTGAGTCTCTTCTTCTTACAGTGAATTTGTATTCAGTAGGTTCCTCGGTACCACATGCAAACATTGCCAGGCCTACATGTTTAAAGACTTGCATGAACATAGTTTGAGGTGTCTGGGCATCCTAATACAATAGTGTAGATGGAATTCTGGGTTTTGCTTTTTTCATTTCACATTGTGAGTGTGTTTGTAGGTTACTAGAGAGTTGCAATAATTATTATGTAAGTGGTTATATAATAAATGTTGTATAGCATGGACATGCCATAATTTACCTAATTGTTCTCTTAATTTGGACATTTATGTTATCACTGATTTTTTCTCTAGTTAAATAATGTGAGTTGAGCAAGGACAAAGTAGGTGGTTTTGATTGTGTGTTTGACTTTGGAGACAAATATATTAGTTAAGGAAATCATTGCTCCTGTAACCCCCGAAATTTCAGGAGCACAAAACTCTAACCATTTATTTCTCAGCAATATGCCAATCCAGTGTGGGGTTCCTTTGTCAACAATACTGGGGAGAGTCTGTTCCACACAATCATTAAGAGACCCAGGGAATAAGGGCACCACCATCATTAGCACATGATTTTCACGGTCTCTCTGGGCACCAAAATCAGCCAGCCGATGAGTAGGACAGACAGGGTTGTGTGAGGGATTTTTTAGATTATCTTCAACCATTTTAATGGTGCAGTGTGATGAACTTTTGCTAATTGCGTATAGTTGTATAACCACCATGAAAATAAAAATATAGACTTTCTAACATCCTAAAAATTTCCTGTTGCCCTTTTACATCAGATCCCCTCTTACAAACCCCTAACCCCAGGCAACTTTCTGTCAATACAAATAGACTTTGCCTGTTCTCTAACTCTATGTGAATGGAACACAAGATGTATTATTTTGTTTTATGCTTCCTTAGTTCAGCATAGTCCATGTTGATTATTATATTAGTTCTTCATTGATTTTTATTGCTGTGTAGTATTTTATCGTATGGATACGCAATCATTTGCTTGGTTTTGCAATTTTATAAGTTTATTTGATGTATTTGACAATCAGCAATTAGTTCTCATCCATATTGACTGTCTGTAGATTTCTGAAGGTGGTAACAGGTACATAGGTAACCAAAGTACAGAGCTTATTTGGTGACTCTTCATCCTCATTATGTTTTCTGGACAACCACACATGGATTCGGTATGGGACATTCCTTATTCCTTTGGCCCAGACAGCTTTGTTGAGCCTGGTATCAACGTGGACATCTGGAGTTCCCACCTCCTTCAGAGCAAATTTCCAAATCTCTTTGAGTGCCCGAGGGGCATGGTTCTTGAAGCCCACTCCATGGATGCGCTTGTGAATTTTGATGGTGTATTCTCAGGTCACCACCTCACTGATGGCAGAACGACCCTTTTTCTTCTTACCACCCTTCTTTGCGGGAGCCATTCTGTCGGGTTTGAGTTGGAAAGGAACACAATCATTTGTTGATCACTGGGTTTTGATGTTTGGATAAGCCCCAGTTATTAGCTATTATGAATAATGGTGCTATTATTTGTATATATGCCCTTTTATATACATATATTCTAGCTTGTCTCATGAGATTACTGGGTCATATGGCAAGTGTATGTTTAACTTCATAAGATACTGTCCTACTGTTTCCCAAAACTGCGGAACCATCTTGCACAGTCACACAGTCACCAGCAATTACTGGGAGTTCTAGTTGTTCCAGATTTTGTCAATGCTTGGAATTGTCAGGGTTGTTAATTTTAGCCATTTCAGTAGATGTGTAATTGAATCTTATTTCTCATTTGCATGATCCTAACTGGTGAGGTGAGCATCTTTTCACAGGTTTATTGGCTATTTGTATATTTTCTTCTGTGACATGCCTATTCAAACATTTTGCCCATTTGAAAAATAGGGTTGTTCATCTTACTATTGAGTTGTAAGAGTTCTTTAAATATTCTGGATACAAGCGAAGAGTGTATTCGTCTCTATTTTTTTTAAAGCAAAATAAAATTTTATTCACTTTTAAGGAATATTTACTTAGAGAAATTTACATGAAATTAAAGAAACACTAAGCCCAGAAGCCTACTGGGGCTAGAATCCATGCACTATTTCTTTTGTAATTTTCAGAGCTGCTTTAGGAAATTGTTCTTGAGAGGGCTGGAGGCGAAGTGAAGAGCAACATGTTTCTAGTACATTAGGTTATTGCTTTTTGCCTTATGTCCAGATTTGATAGGTGTTTTATATGAAAGAGTTGGTCTTGCAGAATCTACTGTATCATTACAGGAAATGTAAACTATGTTAGGGGTTTTAAGAACCAGGACTAGAACTGGCTCTCATTAGTTCTGTTTACATCCTATTGGCTAGAATTTAGTCATGTGACAACACCTAACTCCAAGGAAGGCTGGGAAATGTAATCTATCTGTGCCCACAGGATAGTGTGCCCTGCAGAAGAACAGGGTTGGTGATCAGCCAGCACTATCTGCTAGAAGGAACCTAGCAGGGCCTGGAAGGGCCTAGAAAGAATATGGAGTGGCAGAAGTTTTGGCCCAGGGACATGGTAACTATTTCTAGATCCCCTCTATGATAAACAGTCATGGTATACCTATCACATGCTAGATATTGAGCTATAATAGAGGCTATCGTTTTTTGAGCACTTACTATGTGTCGAACATATGTTGACTCTGTAAATGTTTACTGACTGTCGAATGGACCTGATTTCTCGGAGTGGCCTGGGGAAGACTGCCCGCTATCTGATGGTGTGTTTGATGACGACTTCCCATCTTGCCAGCCCAGCAGAAGCAGGGCTGTCAGTAATGAGGCTGCTTGCAAAGCACTGCCAGGTCCCCTGAGGGAAGGGATCACTGGAGAAACAGAGCATAATTGATGAACTCCAAACTTCAACAAACCAGTTTTTCCACTCTCTGGGCAATTATTGATGGGCTCCAAGGTTTGGGTAAGATGCTAACTTGCAAGCTCTCTCTTTGTCTCTGCTATGCCTTTACACCAAACTCATGACTATTTGCAGTATTCCATTCTAGAGCTGTTCACAAATCAATGCTTCTGATTTTGTAGTGAATTTCCTGCTTCCCTACATGGTGCTGCCAGATTTATTGGTAATTGTTCTTTAAGTGCTAAGTGGATTGAAAACGCTGCCTGTTACCATTTCTCTGTTGAAAGCAGCTAGACACAAAACATACATAATAACAACAGCTAGCACTTGTTGGGCACTGATGCCCACAAAGCACATCAATGTACATTATTCTGTCTGGTCTACCCCCTCACATGATTCATTTGGATGACCAGTGGTAGAGCTATTTCACTTATTCACATGCTTATTAGAGTAACACGTTCAAAGTTAATTGAACTTCCTCCCCATCTTACTCTTGTTACAAAGGCAATTGACATTGAAATGGTCAAAAGACATTCAGTAGGAATGGCCAGTAAGAGAAGTAAAAGGACCACACAATACAAATAGGATAAAAGCCTCCTTAATATATTATAATGGAATGGCTATAAACGCATCCACATCTGGAATCTTTCTTACACATCATAGATAAGACCTCACCACCTTATTGTGCAATCTATTCCTTCATTGCTGCACTTTTATTTTTCCTGATTGTACATACTCCTCTCCACAACAGTTCCTGACCTGGCTGATGTCCATTCTCTTGTATTATTACTCATCACTACTCCCTTAGAACTGATATGCTGAAATTACTAATCTTATTGCAGTTTCACGGATATGTTGTGGTTTGTCATGTATTGATCCTTTTAGCTATCTCATTCCTTCTATACAAAGCATGATTTACTTACTAGATTGCTCCAGTGGTCCCTGACATTGGAAGCTTCCTCAGCCCAGCCCAGCCTTCTAGCCAGCCAATCTGATTTCTGTTACAGCATCTCAGAGCACCCTCTTCCGAAGTCCTTTTGACATTCTTTTGTGATAGTGTTGCTGATTTTCATGACTATGTGGTACACCTCCTGTGAGCTCCTTAAGGATGCAGATTTTTTATTTGCATAATTTCTGGAATATTTTAATTGAACAATTAGTGTGCATACACACTTCAACACTTTCATTTGTTTGATTTGTATTTGAGGTACATTTTATAATCTTGTGTAGATGGACAAGCAAGAAGAGACATTGTCGCAAAGGAAAGCTCAGTAAATAAATTGGTGACAAGAAAAACAGGTTCGATGACAATGGCTATAGAGTAACAGAAAGAAAATGGTCATCTTTGAGCATGTTTGCCTTCTTTTTGTCAAGCATATACTCTTCAAACTTATTCAGAATAAAAAATGATGAATGGGTGTGGAATCATGTCTCTTAGTCCTCATTACTACACAATAATCACAAATAGTTGTTTAGGAAGTATGTTTTCACATCCATTTTTTTTCAGGACACATTTACAACAACCCTGTTTTTCAGATGAAGATGTCGAGACACGTAGAAGAGACGTGATGGATCAAAGGTCATTAGCCACCCTGGCCCAACTGAATGTATAACATCTCAGGTCTGTGACTCAGCTGAAGTCAAGTCACTGGAATGGTTTCTGATTATTGGATTGCCAATTTACACTTTATCTGCCAACCTAATTTTCTTAGAGTCCCTGTTTGCCCTCTGCAGAATAAAAAACATATTGCTTACTGTGTAGATTATACATTGTCTAATAACTGGTTATAGTTAGTTGAAGCACATTATTAATGAATATGTAACCTTGGATTCGATTCTAGAATGTACCAATTACCTTGTCTTTTCTTCCCCTATTAATAGCCTGAGCCCCCTGTCAATCTCTAAATTAAAAACTTCTCCATAGCCTACTCTTCCAACTTAACCTCCTTTCTTTTCTTCTTCAACAGGCAGACTAGGCTTCCTCTCTTCACTTGCACCAACCTCCTGTGCACATTGCTGCTTCCACAGCTGTGCTCAGAACCCTCTGGACCAGTTCATTCTGCTTCACTGCATGTTCTAGTCTATCCTTCTTCAGGTCTAGCTCACAGAGCCTTCCAGGAATGCTGACCCTCAGTGATTTAGCCCTCCTCTGAGCTAACCAGCTGACATGTGGCCCACCCCACTTTGTTGGTACGTGATACTACTAATCATAAGAATACTATGGCTTATTTCAGTTTTTACATTCTCAGCATTCTTTACAGCTCATGGCAATAAATGTCAAGTGAAAGAATGGGTGTTGTGTTTTTCTTTAGATCTTCTACTACCAGACTCATCTTTAATTATCAACGAGTACTCTTTTAAGACCATCACAGGCCTTGGGCTCTTGGACCTGTAATCCTTAATGGATGAAATGGTCCTGCTCTTGATTTGAAAGTGCTAATTATTATTAGCATTCTAATTTGCAGTTTGGATGGTGGAGTGGCTCTCTCGGGACATATTCAGAGCTTCCCACACTCTTCCTAAACTTCTCTTCCCTTTTTATCTCTGATTCTCCAAATAGAAGATAAGCCCTTTGAGAGCAGAGCATGTACTTCATTTACTCTTAGATTCCCCACTACACTACCAATCTTGTACCAACTTTCTATAGAATAAGAATGTAATCAGTGTTTGTTAATTTAAATTAATGGCAATGTTACATGCAGCTGCACAGTGTGGTGAGTTAAGATTGACCTTGGTGTCAAAAGCCCTGCACTCAAGTCCCAGTTCTACCACTTTCTGACTTTGGGCAAGTCATCTTTGTACTTGCTCACATCATTAGCATTACTGGGACTATTTCATTCCTTTGTATAGATCAAGATCTCCATTTGGTATCACTTTATTTCGCTAAAGGACCTCCTTTAAGATTGTTTTAATAGTGAAAGTATGCTGGTGGTTAATTCCTTCAGCATTTGTATGTTTGAAAAAGTTATCTTTATTTTTGAAAGGTGTTTTTGCTGGTTATAGAATTCTTCTTGATAGACTTTTTCCTCCCATTTTCAATACTTTAAGGATGTTGCTCCACTTTCTTCTGGCTTGTGTTGATGAGAAATCTGCAATAATTCATATCTTTATTCCTCTATATTTGCCTTTTTTTTTTCTTGGTCTCTGGCTGCTTTTAAGATTTTTACTTTGTCCCTATTTTAATTTTTGTTTTGATTTGCTTTTTAGCTACTTTATTATGTGATAGT